>CP139502.1:293222255-293383257 GCA_021014915.2 Artemisia tridentata subsp. tridentata | reverse complement strand
AGTTTGATCTACCCCTATTCTTGTTGAAACGTTTCTTATATTTAGAGTGTTCGCCTTGTGCGAATAATAGGTTATCCTGGCTTTCTACTTGTCCTCCTTTTCGGAGTTTTATCCTTTCCTCGAATGCCTTAAGTTTTCCAACGATCTCATCTAAAGTGATGTCATTTAGATCGTTTGTTTGTTCTATGGATGCTACTATCTGAATGAATCTATCTGGTGTGGAGTCTAATAGCTTTCGTACTAAAAGTGATTCATCCAAGGTTTTTCCTAATTCTTTGGCCTTTGTGCCATAACTATTCAGCTTATTTGTAAATGCATCCACCGTATCATCTTCCTTCATTTGAAGTGCATTAAATCCTATCATAAGTGATTGTAACCGTGCTTGTTGCACTTTCTCTTCTCCAACGTGTCTCCTTTTTAATGATTCCCACAATTCCTTAGCAGTTTTACAACTAGCTACTTGTAAAATCACATCTTTGGTCAGTGCTTGATATAAGAAAGCTAGTGTTGCCTTATCCTTCTTATCATCTACTTGTGTATTTTCCTTAGTTTCTATTGTTTCCCATAACCCTTGTGCTTCAAGTATAACCCTAATTTGGATAGTCCAAACTGTGTAGTTTGTGGTTTTAAGTTTAGGGCATTGATATTGTGCTATAGGTGTCACGGGTTTTGGTGTAGTGTTTGTATCATCACCGGCCATCCTAAATGTGTTTATAATCTTCACGATTTAATCGTATGGGAATTCTAACCAATATGTTATTCTTACTTCTACGGGAACAGAAATAGTTATCCGGGAATCCTAGTAATACGGGACCAACAATATAGTTCACGGGATTTCCTAATAGTATGAAAAATAAATCTATACTAAACGTATAATTGAAATCCAAAGTTTTGAATTTTGTGACCTCGTATGTTGTGTTAAATCACAACGATGTTCCCACTTGTGTGTCGATACTTAAAATGATATCAACCACGTTATTTCTTTCCTCGTCTCTTTCTCAACTTGGTTCCTCCTACGTGCCTTGGACCCTTGTTATGTCTCGGCTTAATCTCCAAATCACCCTAAGTGTTTTTGGCCACGATCAACTTCAGGTTGTTGTCGTTGTTTCCTTTCTTCCAAGTCCTTTTCTTCAAAAAAAAATACTTGCGGTATTCTTCTGCCAAACAGCAATCCGATTGCTTTTCTTTTCCTTTATACCCTACAGTATTCTATCAACGTCTAAACAAAAGTGTTTTGTTTGTCGTTCCGCTGTTGCTTGTATCCTTCTTTCGTTGTTTTCACAATACTTCTCCTTCGTTCCTTCCTTCTTTTCCACACCGTATACCAACAACTTCCTGAAACCTATTCGGTATTCTTTTCCTTTACAGCGAGTGATCAAGTCGCGTGTCTTCTTTAAATTGTTGTTGTTTCTTGTATTGCCAACGACCTTTTTATCTTGTTTCTTGTACCGGTATCTTCTCTTATCCAAGCAACGCCAATGAAATTTCTGCGCGTCTTTTCTTTCTTCTTTCTCCTTTGTGTATCTCGGTAATACACAATCTTCTAGTCGACTTTTCTTTTCCCTTGTTGTGTCGTAGTAAGCCACACAAGTCCGTTCTTGTTTGTTGTTTAAACAAGAATTTTTCCTTCTGGTTTTGTTGGATCGTTCGAATCAAACCAACAAACCAAGACACCAAGTTTCTGGTTTGGTATCCTTTTCTGTTTGCAAGTTTTCGACACAAAGAAAGTTTGTACAAGACTTTCTTATGTCCCTAAGTTATCTATTGCAATCCTTCTAGTGTTAACAAGGTTCGAAGGTATGCGTTGTTTCCTGAAAAACAAAGTTCAACGTGGGTTTTTTTGTTTCTGTTTTGGTTTCTGATGCTGTAACGAAATGTTCCAACGAGGCTCTTGATGCCAAATGTTGTCCCAGCCGTGTATCAATATGAATCGGTTTTTGGTTGAGTCAAATGTAAAATGCAAACAAGTATAAAACTATAGATAACTTATTTATTTGTCCAACCATTGTAATAATACATATTCACAAATACTTATAGGTTTCCAAATGGTGCAACGAACCATTGTAACCTTTCACTAAAAGTTGTGTCTAGTCCGAATGGGTGTGATGAACCAACATGATGGTTCGGTTAAGTTATAACCCAAACGACATGTCCTTTCTAGTAGTCATGGTCCAAACGACATGACCCTTGACAATTTACAGAAATAACTATAATAACTAACTAATTGGTTTTAAAGTTTCTAATGTACACTTCTGGTCCTTCATATTTTCCAAAAGCAATATCGAGATTATAATCTTGGTTCACAGCAAAGTGTTTATTGGCTTGCTTATTTTGAAAGGATCTAGATGAGAACTTTCAAATAATCTCGTATAAAAATAAGGAACACAACAAGTCAACAATCTAATCACCCGTGAGATTCAGAAGACCAAATGGGAGGAGAAATATCCAACCAAGCATGATTCCACCTAGCAATACAAAAACCAACAATCTACTATACCTTATGGATCATTTGGTGTTTTCGCTATGTATCCACATTTAACACAAATCGTCCGAAGACATACCTCATCCTTAGCGACACCAAACTCTCATTTATATGTATTTCAAACAGATGTAGGAATGCTTCGTTTCCATCATTGTATTTTCTCCCTAGCTCCTTGCTAAGGCATTTTAATATATTTTTGTCATTTAAAAAAAGTTTAAAAAAAAAATTGTGTACGAAACACTTCATTTTTCTTAGTTTAGATATAACTCCTTATAATGTTAAAACATCAAATATCATAGTTAAAGTCAGGGTGAGTTCACTAAAGATAAAAAAATAAATAAAATACAGCAAAGTTTTTCAAAAAAACCTGGTATATAGTTGGGGAGGATGTATGTGCAGCTGTTAGAGAGTTTTTTCAAACTAGCAAGATCCTTGGGGAAGTTAATTCCACAGTAATCTCATTGGTTCCTAAAGTCCAAACACCCTTGAAAGTATCAGACTATAGGCCAATTGCCTGCTGTAATGTTGTTTACAAGATTATCAGCAAAATATTGACTAATAGGCTCAAACAAGTACTATGCAGGATTATATCTCAGAATCAAAGTGCCTTCATATCTGGGAGAAGCATTACTGATAACATATTATTAACTCAGGAGTTACTAAAAGGTTATGACTGTAAAAGTGGGAAGAAGAGGTGTGCTTTCAAGATTGATATCATGAAGGCATATGACACAGTTAATTGGGAGTTCTTGGAGCAAGTAATGGAAGGGTTTGGATTCCCAAGCAAGTTTGTGAAGTGGGTGATGACATGTATTAACACTGCAGCTTTCTCAATTTGTGTTAATGGTGATAGATGTGGGTACTTTAAAGGTGGTAGGGGCCTCAGACAAGGGGATCCAATATCCCCTTATCTGTTTACCATTGTCATGGAAGTACTTAACCTAATGCTGCTAAGGAAGATAAGACAAACAGGGCAATTTACTTTTCATGATGGTTGTGAGGAGATGAAGATTGTAAGTCTGTGTTTTGCTGATGACCTACTTGTGCTTTGCAATGGAGATGTAAATTCTGTCAGTGTCATCAAACAAGCATTGGATGAGTTCAGTGATTCTTCAGGGCTGCAGCCAAACATGGGTAAAAGTACTATGTTCCGTGCTAATATTAATGAGGAGCTAAAAAGTGAAATCCTAAGTATTGTCCCTTTCACAGTAGGGTCACTACCTGTAAGATACTTAGGAGTTCCACTTATTACCAAAAGACTGAGCCTTAATGACTGCAAATGTCTAATTGATAGAGTCAAGATGAAGATTATGGACTGGAAGAATAAGTTTTTAACATATGCTGGAAGACTACAATTGATAGCATCAGTGTTAGCTGCTATGCAAACCTTTTGGGCATCTGTGTTTTTCATCCCAAAAACTGTTATTGAAGACATTGACAAGCTGCTCAAGAGTTTCTTATGGAGTCAAGGTGAAAAAGTTCAAGGTAAAGCAAAAATAGCATGGAAGAATGTATGCAAGCCAAAGAAAAATGGAGGTTTGGGTCTGAAGCCTTTGGAGAAATGGAATGTTGTACTGATGAGTAGACACCAATGGAATATTGCTAAGAAAAAGGATTCCTTTTGGGTAAAATGGGTGAATGTTCATAGGTTAAAGGGAAGAAGTGTGTGGGAGGTTCCTGTTGATACAAAAGCTAGTTGGGGTTGGAAAAAGCTACTCGAATTAAGAGAAAAAATGAGACCTCATGTTTGGAGTGTGATTGGTAATGGGAAAAACACTGAGATGTGGCATGATAAATGGGATATGGGTGGCCCTCTATCTAAAGTGGTGACAAGAAGAGCAGTGTATTCTGCTGGATTGCAACACAATGAAAAAGTGGCAAATATGGTTGTTAATGGTCAATGGCAATGGGCAATTGGATGGATAGACCAATTCCCACAGCTTAGCCAAATTGAAGCTCCAAGTTTGAATGATGATACTGATGACAGTGTACATTGGATGAGTAACAAAATGAAAGTGGTGAAATTCAGCATTAGTAGAGTGTGGAAGGACCTAAGAGAACTAGATGTTAAAGTTCCATGGTATGATGTTGTTTGGTTTCCTCAGTTCATCCCAAGACATGCATTCATAGTATGGTTACTAGTCCAAGAAAGGTTACCTATGCAAGACAGATTATTGAAATGGCAACCAACAAAAGTAATGGAATGTTCTTTATGCAGTAATGAAGTTGATTCTCACAAACATCTGTTTTTTGAATGCAATTATTCAGCTAGTGTTAGGGATAAAGCAAGTGTGATGTACAAGTTCCAAACTGTACCTACATTAGCACCATAGTTTTCAGACCATTATAAATGTGAAGTTCCTTGTATCTTGGAGTCCTAATTGTGTAACTGTACCTACATTAGCACCATAGTTTTCTCTAGTTTGGCCTTGGGAGGAAACTAGAAGGCTATGCTTTGTTGTGTAGGAGGTCTATCACAATATGGATGTACCATAAAGTAGGGCTTCCTTTTGTGAAGGGTAAATGGTCTTGGAGGGGAGTGTAAGCAGTATGAAATTGAGAGTGGTGAAAGATGACACTTCATGGTCCATACTTTACACTCCCATAGGAGGTTTGGTTGGTCCTCACTGGAGGAGTGTGTTCCCAGTTATATGAAGCCATTTTTTGAGATGGAAATGTAGTATAACTGACAAAGCCCTTCAATGGAGGGGTTATGGGTGTCTAGTGAAGCCATTAACCCATATTGCTGTGATTACTGTGGGTGCTGGATGAGTGATCATGGCAAGAGGGTAAGATGGAAATGTAGCTAGATGGTTTAGGTGCAATAACAAGGTGAGTTGGTGCTGTATGCAGTGATGTTTTAAAGGCTCTGGTCTTAATGTTTTGGTTGACAGAGTATTGTAGTATCAGATATAGCTTTAGGATTATCTGATATTTGATGGATATTGGTAGAAGTATGTTCTGTTTGTATAAGATTTGGGGATTGTCCAAATCTATATCTTTTATTCTTATGATGTACATATGTTTGGGAAGATTAATATAATTTCACCTTTTGCACAAAAAAAAAAAATATTAAAAAATAAAAAAATAAAATTAAAAAAAATAAAATAAATGGACTAATTCAAGCGATTCATTTTTCATCAAAACAAAAACTCACTTTCCACTTAAAAATAAAATAAACTTGCAATGATTATTGTTAAGCCTCAAAAAATACATCATCGCGACGAGAATATTCTTATCTTTTAATAGACGGGTACTTTGATTATCAAATAAATGGAAAAAAAAAAATTGTCGAAGATATATCAAAGTTTGATATATCTTCGACAATTTTTTTTTTTTTTTTTTCTTTCATTTCTTTATGGATATTGAATATTACACAATAAGAAATCACATGTGATTTGTGACGTTAGTTTTGAATTTCAAAACTTCAAATCACGTGTGATTTTTCAAATTACAAATCACATGTGATTTTAAAATCATATGTGCTTCTTCGATGCATAAATATCAACACCTACAAAAAAAATGGAAAAAAAAATTGTCGTAAGTATATAGAAGTGCTCCTTTAATGAAAGATGACTTTATGCCCGTCATGATGGTATAGTTAATTTTACTTAATAATCAACGGTTTTTGAGAAATTCACATTTTAAAATAGATGATTCTTTTTCAATTTTGATTGAAAAAAAAATGGTTAAAAATAATCAATTTGATCTTTATTATTATTATTATTATTATTATTATTATTATTATTATTATTATTATTATTATTATTATTAGGGTTAATGACATGTAATAGTAACGTATTTTTCCATTTGTTCTATTATCAGATACGAACCCAAAAAATTACCATAATCACCATCCAACTCTTTGCTCCGTTAGTCTTTTTGGCATGTAATAGCAACTTTCTTTCCCATTTGTTTCATTATCATACGTTTTGACTAACGACCGTTTGTAATTAACTAAAAAATATGTTTTCTTGCGTTTTCATATGTTTTTATATGTTTTCAAGCGTTTTTATACGTTTTCGCCCATTTTCTTACGTTTTCATTCGTTTTTGTTTGTTTGCACCGTTAGTCCTTTTGATTAACGACCGTTTGTAATTAACTCAAAAATATGTTTTTCTTACGTTTTTATATGTTTTCAAGCGTTTTTGTTCGTTTTTAAACATATTTTTGAGTTAATTACAAATGGTCGTTAGTCAAAAGGACTAACGATGCAAACAAAAACGTAAAAAAAATGAGCGAAAATGTATAAAAATGGATAGAAATGTAAGAAAACGTATAAAAACGTAAGAAAAACATATTTTTGAGTTAATTACAAACGGTCGTTAGTCAAAAGGACTAACGGTGCAAATAAAACGTATGATAATGAAACAAAATTTGAAAGTTGGATGGGTATTGTGGTATTTTTTTTGGTTCGTATCTGATAATGGAACAAATGAAAAAATATGTTGCTATTACATGCCATTAACCCTTATTATTATTATTATTATTATTATTATTATATTTGTTCAACCAAACTCGGTTTTGTCTCTATGTTAACAGAAAGAATATTGACAAATCGTTCCAGTACCGGCAACAATATATCACAAATATAATCGCATCATCCTTTAACATTACTATAAACGCGTTTCATGGTTTTAATATTTCCACAAACTTAATTGACCTTGATGTATAAAGCTACATTTTTTGGACTATACAACTAAATTTTATTGGTTCCAATTTTTATGAACGAAATAAAAAGTAATTTGCAATGTTTTACATCTATAACGCAATACAATACTTTCTTTGTTTTGTTTTGTGTAAAGCAAAGTAGCATTATATTTCGTTTGGAGATGGAACAAAATTTGATAGAATAATTATTACATATTGGCTTGTTTTCATGGTTTTTTCATGGGCAAATGAGAAAAAAATGTATCGAACTTGACACTTTTTGTGATTATGTGTAACCAACTATTTTTTTTCTTATTGTATGTACTGAACTTTCAAATTTCGATCATTGTGTGTATTTTGTGACTATTCTGCCATGTAAAATGACGATTTTACCTTTCGAAATTTGAAACAAGTAAGGGTAAAATAGTCACAAAATACACACAATGATCTAAATTTGAAAGTTCAGTACATACAATAAGAAAAAAAAATATTTGGCTACACACACAATCACAAAAGTAGTCATGTTCGATGCATTTTTTTGTCATTTGCCATTTTTTAATTTTCTAAATAAACACTGAGAGTTAGTTGTTTTTGTTTTTTTGTTTTAAACCATGATTGACGGCATTTTGACCGATCAATTTACGGCGTTAAAATTTTTCGCCACACAGATTTATATTGGATAAGGTTCTACTCTTTAGTAAATTAGCGTCGTCACTTCAAAGTTATTTGTATGAATTTAAAGTTATTTGTATCAAGCGAGATTTGAACCTGAACCTCTCGTAGACAAGATGCAAGTCATTTCACTCTAGACTTGAAAACCATTATGATCCAATTCATAAGCTCGTATTGAAATCCTTTTTGTTAAAATTGACATAAAAGTAATATACCTAACACAAATGAAACATGACAATATGACAAAAGATCGATTCAAGAATAAGAAGATGAGACTTTATTTGGAACATACAAATTACATATTACTAGCTAGAAACCAAAAACTGTTGAAATAACTCAGTTGACTTTGGTTGACTGTGCAAACTCATACTTGTTATAACTAGGAGGACTAGTTGTGACAAGTTTTACACTAACTATTAACTTTGGTCTCTATTTGGTGTCTTTCTTATATTGCAGGGTCCTTATGGTAACATTGGGCTATATAAGCTAAATGCAGATCTAGGGTTTGGTTATCTCTCTCATTATTCACTCGTTCACAACTTATTCTCCCTCAAAGGGTTTCGAGTTGTTTTCTGGTATTCTTTGATCATCTTGATCATAATAGTTAGTCTTGAGTGTCTATAGTGAGGATCGTTGTATTCATTGTATGTAGTGTGATAGATAGCACTCTTGTTAAGAGGACTATCTCTTTTGGTTTAAATCTGTTGGTAAGCACACGTTTTGTGGACTTATTTTCTTGTACTTGTTGATTAATAAAGATTTTTCACCAAGGGGTGGTTGGCTGGGTGAATTGCAAGTGTTGTTGGTTGTCATCCGTGCTGAGATTGATAGTTTTTACATGGTATCAGAGCTACGGTTGTGATCTCTGTTGGCTCTTGGTGATTCTTGGTGGTTTTTAGGGTTTTAGGGTTTTAAGAAATTTGGGGGTTTCTTGATCCGGTGGTGTAATTGATCGATTGGGGCTGTTATCTCAACGGCCGTGGTGGTTTTGTTGTGGATCTTTTGATTCTTGGGTCAATTGGTTAGGGTTTTTATAAACCCTAATTTTGTTGATTTGGGGATCTTGGGGATCTTGGATCTTTTGGTGATCTGTGGTGTTCTTGGGGTTCTTTCTTGGTTACTGACACTCTTGACTAAGTAAATCAAGAGTGTTGGTGATCTGTTCTTTCCGCTGTGTATCTTCATAGCACTGTAAGGATTATCTTATTCCTTTAATTCTCTGAGTACCTTAGTTGTAACACTGCAAACTCTGTAGGTAACATCTTGACCTGCCTCCTTGAGAGGTACGAAAACCTTCTCTTCCCACAGACAGGTGTAAGACTGGGTACTTCAGGCGAATTGGGTGTGAGTTTTATAGTCTTTTTTTGTTGTATTGGTAGTTATTTGGTTGTTCTTGATTGTTATTTGATTTTCTGGTTGTTATCTGTTATCTATTTGTCTTTTATTTGCTTTTGTGGCTGAGATATTGATTAGTTCTTTGGATGCTGGTAATCCCCTTTACCTGCATTCAAGTGATAGTTCTGATGTTTCTATTTTGCATTTTAAGTTGACTAGTTGTGATAATTACAAAATGTGGTCTAGAGCTATGAAAATTGCTCTTAAGGGCAAGAATAAAATGGGATTTGTTGATGGTACTTGTGTTAAACCTGCTACTTGTCCAGTCTTATCCCAGCAATGGGAGAGGTGTAATGCCATTGTCTTAGGCTAGATTCTTGGTTCCTTGTCTCCTGAGTTGTACTTAGGACAAGTGTACTCTGAGATAGCTTCTGAAGTTTGGACTGAATTAGAGGAAACTTATGATAAATTGGATGGTTCTGTTATTTTTAATGTGATTCATAAGATAAATGAGTTTAGACAAGGTGAATTATCTGTTCCTGACTATTATCATAAGTTGAACTCTTATTGGAGAGAATTTGATACTTTGACTTTATTTCCTACTTGTACTTGTGCTGCTCATGAAGGGGTCTTGCAACATGATCAGTTAATTAGAGATATGCAATTCTTAATGGGTTTAAATGATATGTATCAACAAATTAGGAGTAACATATTGTCTAGAGACCCTTTACCTGATGTTAAAGAGGCATTTAATGTTGTTTCCAGGGAGGAATCTCAAAGAGGTCTCCACCCTAGTTCTGATTCTAAGAATGGCAGCAAAGTGCAGCCTGCTGCCTTTGTTGCTAAGTCTAACAATTTCAAAACTAATGGGTTTAAAAGGAATAATAATACCAGTAGAGGTCCTAATCCTAATCTCTTATGTACTCAATGTGGATTACTTGGTCATACAGTGGATAGATGTTTTGAAATTGTTGGTTATCCTCCTGGATTCAAGAAGAATCCTAATCTATCTTGGCAAACTGTTCCTAGTAAAACTTTTAATGGTAATGCAGAGGCATCTAGGAATGTTTTTACACCTACTGGGTCTAATTCTTTTGATAATGCTTTTACCAAGGAACAAATGATGAAAATCCTCTCCCTAATCAATGAAAAACCCTCTGGAAGTGCTAGTGCCAATATGGCAGGTGAACTCAGTTTTTTAATGCTAATGTGTACTTTAATCTGCATTTCAAAAGGTTTTTCTGTGCTCAAACTTGTTCTTATAAGTATAATCTTTCCTTGGGTTGGATTATTGATTCTGGAGCTAATCAACATTTAACTGTTTCTACTAAAAATATTGTGACAACCCGTAATTTTCCACGTCAACATTTATTTTCAATCTTCAATTTACGACCTTGAAATTTAACACGAGCACCTTTCACGTAAAACTCTGTAATTAAATAAACGTAAAACAAGAAATGTCCCTCTTCTGCACTAGGGCTTTAGGATATATTTAGTCCACAACGCTCCAGTACCTTGCTCTTACTCCGGTTCATAATTTTAAAACCCTAAAACAATTCCCATTTTCTTTAATTACCTACGGTTGTCAATTCAACAAACGCTATTCGTAATTTAAAATTTAACACCTGTTATACCCAATTCTCCCAACGATTATTTCTAACATATTTTTATACTTCCTAAAATATTACCAAAGTTCCAAAAATATTTCCTTACGCCTAAGGTAAATTCTTTATATCTTACGTTTAATTACGTATAATTTACGTAATTACCAAACCAACAACCAATACCTAGTTTTAACACCCAATACATACAACGTATACACTTTTGTATCAAAATAACTCATCTAATCCCATTTTACTTATATTGCCCCCCCCCTCATGTCCTAAAGATAATTGCTAGACAAAATTGTGCACAACATTAATTAGCCAACATGGAAGCACAAAACATGGAGTGTAATTTTAAAAGGGTGGCTTGACTTCCAAATTTGTCCCCCCTAGCCCCCATTCGGCCAACCTCAACCAACTAGACCAAATTATATTTTGACCCGACTATACTAAGGTTGAAAATCTCTTGGTATAAATAGATCACAAATTAATCAAGTGTCTTACATTCTCATCTCACTAATCTCCTATTGTAAGTAATCTTACATTGTAAAACTTCATGTTTTTCATGTCAAAATGCTAGTTCAAGTATATATACTTAGTTATCACTTTGTACATGTTAACAAAGCTTTATATTCACAATGATTTTTTCACAAAAGTCTATGTTTTAAACAAGCTCTTATTACAAGTAAACTAGTTAGTAAAAATCTCCACAAGAAAGTGAAGATGAAAACATCATATGTATGTTAGTAAACTTGTAACATTTACCAACCTTGATGATCATTTACATGAACTCTTGAATATTGTTAAGTTTAATGTTAGATCACTTTTGTTATGTTGAGAAGTGGGTGGATGGACTATGACTAGTTTTGGAGCTGTTGTTAAGTGGTTATAATAACTAGAAGGCTAGGAAAAATAGTTTGACACTTTTGACAATGAATTTGTCCCGTTTTGATTAACACAGAAAACTCAGTAGCTTAGTGACAAGTTTAGGATAGAAATATAGAAAATAGACTTTATAACGAAAATGTAGCCGCTTGAATGAGTTAAAACGGGCTTATAACGAAAAAGATACGTTAGTTTCAATTTATGCAATGAAAACTAAATTTTCAGAAAATTGTTGAAGCTGTTAAGAATTTTGAGAGATGAAAACTGAGGTTAAATGGTAACTAGACTAGCCGAGACCTTAGAAATCCTATAGTATACTTAAATACCTTCGTGGCGATAGATAAAACTTAAGAAACGGAGCTACGACGCAAAAGTTATGGTCTAAAGAAAGTTTACGACGACATATACGTTGGACAACATATTTTTGCTATTAGAAAAGCTGTTAGAATTATTTGAAGTGTATTTTGGCTAAAATGACGTAAACGAAAATGGTAGAACATTATATACACTTGTTAGGCGCGTTAGAGATTTTTGAAATATCTATTAACATGACGACTAAAAATTTGAACACGAGATTGATAAGTTACGTTTTCTAAAAAGGGTGATTTTCTAAATAAAAGATCACGTTGACGCAAATACATTTTTGACGATAAATATTGCAACAAACATGTACAAGTGATATAATAGTATATGAACTTGCATGCACGACATCATTCCATGACCTAAATCATATCATTCATATTAGGTGGCGAGTAGCTTTCCAAGCCTCAATTCCTGATGCGTGGGTTTTGCAACCTTACAACAGGTTTTACCTCTCGAGGGATCTCAAGAGGCTTACAACCCCACCAGGCAGTGTACCTGACCGATGTAGTATAGTGTAGTGGTAAGTACGGGGGATTGATCGTTCTCCACAGGGAATAGTGTTCGTTAGGTGTGAAAGGCTACTCTAATTAGGTCTAAGGGTTGAGGAAGATTCTTTTTATGTTTTTATATTTTTATGAAAGCAAGTAAAATCTCGGGTTTTGAAGGAGTGGGCGGAATTAGTTGCTAGTCAACTAACCCAAATTACTACAAATGCAAATAAAATAAAATAACAAAAATGAAAAGTGGTGAGAAACTTATGTGTGGAGAAATGTGTTTACTTAGATTTCCTTACTCCCTAACTATCTTTTACCGGTTAATTAGTGTGTATTAGTCGCGTGGATGACGGGTGTATTCCTTAATACCATTCGTGGGGTGGCGTACTTACTTCCCCAAACTCTACAAGCTCCTACTTCACTCCTATGTCGAGCCGGCTAGGAAGCTCCTAACATGGGATCACTAGAATTCGCTTGTGCATTAAATACAACCATAAAAACCTTTAGTACGCGTTTGGTTCATGTTTCTTAAGACGTTCAAGCAAGTTACCGAATAGGAAGTTAGCCAGTTTTCTTAAGCCTAACATAGATAAACAATCATCCAATACAACTAATAACACACTAACAACCAATAATCAATAGCTAGGTTTCATTAGATCTAAGCAAACACAAGATAAAATTAGCCTAACATGTTAAACAAAAGACAAGCATAAGATAGAATCAAACAACACATAGACATATTGAATGATTAATTGATAACTTATCTTTCAATGAAACATGGAAGATCTCAAGGCAAGAAGCCCTGAAAAAGTAGCTAAAATCGTCTTAGGGTTTTATCCCAAAATTCCACACACTAAGCTCTCTCTCATGACAAAAAATTAGAAAACTATATATAGACTTTGACATCTGACGGCGTCACCTTATGCATTGTGACGCCGTCACCTCGCCGCTTTTAGGGTTCCCGGATGACCATCTTGACGCCGTCCCTCTTTAGCTCTTCAAAAATCCATTCTGGCTTATCAAGGCTTGACGCCGTCGGACCTATAACGTGACGCCGTCCCTCTTTGATTTAAGCCGTGACGCCCTTGATTTAGTTAAAGCGTGACGCCGTCAGAATTCTCATGCAAACTCACTGGCCCGTCATGAGTAAATTTCACATCCAACTTTTCTTGCCAAGGCATGACGCCGTCTGGAGTTAATGTTGACGCCGTCAAAGGTGACTTTCAGCACAATTTTGAGACTTTGCCGTTTTCTTCACTTTTATGCTCCAAAAACGTCCAAAATGCCTCCTTTTCCAGATTTCTCCTCAAAAGTACCTAAAATGACAAAAGGAACGATTTAGGGCAATATTTGATCAAATAAATACGATTTCGGGCTTAAATGACCCCTTAAAAGCGGTACACTTTTCGCCTCATCAAATACCCTTACACTTGAGATTTGCTTGTCCTCAAGCAAATGCGCTTTTATTCCAATCAAAATACAAGTTAGGGGTCATTTAATGCAAACATAAAAGTAATTACAACAAATAATCGTTCCACTTCAATCATAATAAGCACGGAGATTATATACTAGCACCTCACAAGTAGTGTTTAGATACTCACATCTCTCAAGTGTCATCAAAATAAATCTCATAAATGAAAACGGAAAATATCTCTCACTACCTGTCATAGCAAATAGATTACCATAGGCTTGGGAAAGGATCAAAAACCTCCTCCACTAGGCGTAAGCACCTAAGATAACTATCAAAGAGGGCTTTTAAATGGGTTATAACGTTAGGTGTAGGGAAAAGGAAAACACGGTTTTGTTGGATACGGGATATTTTACTGGTGGCGAGTTAAAGATCTTGATCAATTACATGTACTATACAATGTTGCTAAGCCAAGACTAGACTCGATCTTAAGCTAGAAACAAAATAACATAAACATAAAATAAACATAAAATAAAACGGGATGGTAGTCCGTATGTTTTTTCTATTTTTCTTTTTCTCATTTTTTTGTATTTTTCTTGATTTTTTCGATTTTTTTTTTTTTTTTTTTTTTTTTTTTTTTTTTTTTTTTTTTTTTTTTTGCATACACTTTTACCCTACCATCCAAAATAATACATCATAGGGGCATTGCATCCCCTTACACTTGAACTTTTACATAACTTTACAAATAACTATTCTAATGACTCGAATTAAGATAATTGAAAAACTTGGAGTACTTTTAAAACATTTAGCACATATGGGGGTAATAAATGATGTTCTTCCCCATTACTCCATTACACTAGTACTTTACCCATGAGTCCCAATCGTCCCAAAACAATATGTACAAGGATATGACTCGACTTAGCAACCATGTAATCAATTAGATAATTAACTTGGGTTTAAACAAATGTTGTAACAATAATGCACTAAAAATGAGTGCATACAAGGTAGGCTAAGGCGATTTGGGTGTACATTTAAGTGGGGTGTAACCAAATTCTTCCTTTAAGTAAAATGCTTAAAGGTTGAAACGAAAAGATAGGCTCTGAGGGGTGTACTAGGGGTATCGTGTACTAAAAATGAGTACAACGCAAAGGGTGTGGGAGAATTACTTGACCAATGTAGCCAATGTAATTATAACAAAAACACAGGTGTAAAACATGGGTTAATCCTAATGCCTCTTATCATGTAGTAAATCTAACTACACGAATGTAGTCTCACTTGTGGCCTTGGAATGGTCCTAACGCAAGTTCTAGAATCTAAGTGCTACCGGTACACACATCATAGCATAAATGCTTTTCCTACCAATTCTAGGGGCGAACCTCACATATTTGGGGGTGGAAAATTTTTTAGTGGTACGGTTTTTGTGCTAGTCATATAACTCCTATCCGTGAGACGCTCATTAAGATCAAAGTTTCACTCCTATATGTTGTAAAAAATTTTAAATTTGGCACTAAAATTACCTTAACAAGTATTTCTCTCAGTTTTATTACACATCTACCATCAAACAAACAAAAATCAAGCGTAATAGCATTCTCTAATCGTACTTTTACCCTCCCCTTACACTTAAGATGAACATTGTCCCCAATGTTCAAATAACAAATGTAAAAGCATAAAGTAAAAGAATGAAATCAAATACTCCCCTGATTCGCTCGTTGGATAATGAAATTACACGGTTAAATCTTCCTCCAAAGAGAATGTTTAAGCTCCATGACTAATGCATCGCCATAAGCTTGATTCAAAACATTTCCTTGTCCGAAATAACCTGTTAAACCTGAGAAAACAAACACGAAAACCTGCATAACATCGGCGGGATAAAATCTATATATAAGGATATAATGCTTGTGGAATGATAACTTTGCAGATTCCTGGAGATTATAAGTTGGAGATTTTAATAAAAACTTTTTAAAAACAAAAATTTCAAAAATTTCTGAAAATTAAATCTGACGCCGTCAGGTTATAACCCCTGACGCCGTCAGAAATGACCTGACAAAAATTTTCGTTTTAAGTTTCCGGAAAATTTCTGGAAAAACCTTTACCTTACTTCCTGGAAATCCTGCAAAACATCATTATGACTCGATACAAGCATTTGACTCAAACAAATACGAATATGTATGTTAATTTATTATTATTACGATTCATGTTCATATGTGTTCTAATAAACCGATTTAGATTTCCCTTACACTTATCTTTTGCAAAATACCTTTATATGTAGTTAAGACGAAGTTAAAAACAAAATAAAGCATTTTCACAAATTAGTTTTGAACATGAATCAATAAGAATAAAAATTAAACACACATACGGAAACAAATAAAATCAAACAAACAAACAAATAAACACACAAAGCAAATAAAACAAATAAAGCTAATAAAGCTTGGGTTGCCTCCCAAGAAGCGCTTTTCTTTATTAACGAGTCTTGTAGCTAGACTCAAAGTCACGTACATTACGTGACTCCATCATCGGTCACGGTTCCTAGGCCATTCTCCTTCCCGGTTTTATATTCCGGTCCTAATTTCAAACAATCCTTGTAGAAACCGAATATCCTTTCCATAACATAGTCTACTCCTTTACTTCTATCCTTATCATTCCTATAGTAGACTGCTTGTTTAAGCTCCTTCTCAACATTTGACAAGTGTTGGAATTGTTCTATCTTATATGGCATTTGGTAGCTTACTTCATCGGTCTCATCCTTAAATCTAACTATCCCCAAGGAAGGTTCATAAGTCATTCTAGAGACCTCAACAAATGGTTTTCCAAAAACCACTTGAGTCAAGGATGCATCGACTATTGGACGGATATCTTCTACAATTACAAAGTCGGTGACATAGGCGAAGTTTCCTACATAAACCGGTAATCCCTTAACTCTTCCCGTGAAGTTACTCATCCAACCCTTGTCAGGGAGCATCCTATACCCAAGTTGATTTTTCATTATCAAGTTGTAGTGGGCTCTAGTCATGACGTTTATGGGTGATCTAAGGTCGATATAAGCTTTCCACACATGTAGATGCCCTATGTTGCATGGTATGTTGAGATTAGAAGGATCGCCTATTTCTATGATTGGTCTACCTAGGAAGTATGGTGTCTCGGGGTCATCGAATAAGTTTGTATGATATGCACGCTCTTCCTTAGTGGGTAGCCTATTGAAGTAGTCCTCATCATCATCTACTTCTTCAATCTCACTTGTCCTAACTTCCTTATCAACCTCGACTTTCCTATCCTCATCCTTAGGTTCACTATTATCCTCATTCCTATCAATTGGTTTAATAGTGACAATGTTGACACAGTGGACGTGTTTGGATGAAGAGGGGTCTTTTACTTGGGGTCCGCTATTTGTGTTCCTAGCGTCCTTATGTGGAGGTGATAACACTTGGTTATGGAGGGCTTTCAACAAGTTGTCAATTTTATTGGTCATCTCAGTTTGTTGTTGATTGAATTCGGTCTCGAATCTAGCTATCCGAGCTTCTTGAGATGCCATAAATTGAGACATCAATCCTTCAAAGTTATTGGTACTACCATTGCCGGAAGGATTGTTGTTGAAAGTACGGTTCGAGTTGGAACCGCTTGATTGGAAACGATTAGGTGGGTTGGAAGAATTGGGTTGTTGTGTGTTTTGGTTTTGTTTCCACCTAAGGTTCGGGTGATTTTTCCATGAGGGGTTGTATGAATCACCATAATGGTTTGGCTCGGGCTTGAAAGTGTACCACTTGTCTCCCGCTCCGTCGGTACGCGAGGATGCGTAGTCCGCAAAAGCTTGTTCGGGGAGTTCCATGCAATCACGAGTGTCGTGGGGACCACTACATAATTCACATGAAGAAGTGATTTTGTTCACTTGGCTTGAAGATTTAGGAGCCTCGTAGGATTTCATAAGAAACTTGACTTGGTCTTCAAGTTCTATGATCCTACGGTCGGAAGTGCTTGAATTGTTAGAAGGCAAAGATATTGCCTTGACCGTTTTATTCAAATCACGGGGATCACTCCAACTTTCGTTGTCATAAAGAGCAAGATCCTCTAGGAGAGCCCATGATTGTTCCGCACTTAGATCACGTAGCTTGCCACCGGCCGATTGGTCAATGGTTTGCCTTGTGGAGAGATTGATATGGTCATAGAAGATTTGGACTTGGAGCCAAAGTTCTATGCCATGGTGAGGGACTTTTTGGAGTAAGTCCTTGAATCGAGTCCATGCCTCGTAGAGAGTTTCGCCTTGACGTTGTTGGAACATCAAGATATCATTCCTTAGCTTGGTAGTTCTTCCCGGTGGGAAAAACTGAGCAAGGAAACGAGTGGTGAGATCATCCCAAGAGGTGATGGATCCTGCGGGTTGACGTTCTAGCCACTGACTAGCTTGGTCCCGCAGAGAGAATTGGAAGAGACGCAATCGGGTCGTCTCTCGAGTGGCAACATCAAGGTCTATAGAATCAACGATTTTAAGAAAGTCCTTGAGATGTTGATTAGGATCTTCAGAACGAAGTCCATGGAATGCGCATCCGCTTTGCACCAACCGGATGGTGTCGGATCGCAAGGGTGTGATATTGGCTCCTTGAGTGAGCTCAATGGTGTTTCGATAGCCGTGGTGGCTAGGACGGGAATACTCTCCTAAAGTACGGGCTCTAGGAGGTGGTGGTGGTTGTTGTGGTGGTGGGTTGTGTGGGTTAAGGATATTACCATCTTCCATGATGTCGGACGGTAATGGTTACGAACAAAGACACGAAGAAAATAGATAGACTAAAGAAAACCTAGAAAAATAAAATAAAAATCTCACTAGAAAGGAATCTAGTGAGTAGACCTAATAGAAATAAAAATTCAACCTAAACAATAACTATTCCCCGGCAGCGGCGCCAAAAACTTGATGCGTGGGTTTTGCAACCTTACAACAGGTTTTACCTCTCGAGGGATCTCAAGAGGCTTACAACCCCACCAGGCAGTGTACCTGACCGATGTAGTATAGTGTAGTGGTAAGTACGGGGGATTGATCGTTCTCCACAGGGAATAGTGTTCGTTAGGTGTGAAAGGCTACTCTAATTAGGTCTAAGGGTTGAGGAAGATTCTTTTTATGTTTTTATATTTTTATGAAAGCAAGTAAAATCTCGGGTTTTGAAGGAGTGGGCGGAATTAGTTGCTAGTCAACTAACCCAAATTACTACAAATGCAAATAAAATAAAATAACAAAAATGAAAAGTGGTGAGAAACTTATGTGTGGAGAAATGTGTTTACTTAGATTTCCTTACTCCCTAACTATCTTTTACCGGTTAATTAGTGTGTATTAGTCGCGTGGATGACGGGTGTATTCCTTAATACCATTCGTGGGGTGGCGTACTTACTTCCCCAAACTCTACAAGCTCCTACTTCACTCCTATGTCGAGCCGGCTAGGAAGCTCCTAACATGGGATCACTAGAATTCGCTTGTGCATTAAATACAACCATAAAAACCTTTAGTACGCGTTTGGTTCATGTTTCTTAAGACGTTCAAGCAAGTTACCGAATAGGAAGTTAGCCAGTTTTCTTAAGCCTAACATAGATAAACAATCATCCAATACAACTAATAACACACTAACAACCAATAATCAATAGCTAGGTTTCATTAGATCTAAGCAAACACAAGATAAAATTAGCCTAACATGTTAAACAAAAGACAAGCATAAGATAGAATCAAACAACACATAGACATATTGAATGATTAATTGATAACTTATCTTTCAATGAAACATGGAAGATCTCAAGGCAAGAAGCCCTGAAAAAGTAGCTAAAATCGTCTTAGGGTTTTATCCCAAAATTCCACACACTAAGCTCTCTCTCATGACAAAAAATTAGAAAACTATATATAGACTTTGACATCTGACGGCGTCACCTTATGCATTGTGACGCCGTCACCTCGCCGCTTTTAGGGTTCCCGGATGACCATCTTGACGCCGTCCCTCTTTAGCTCTTCAAAAATCCATTCTGGCTTATCAAGGCTTGACGCCGTCGGACCTATAACGTGACGCCGTCCCTCTTTGATTTAAGCCGTGACGCCCTTGATTTAGTTAAAGCGTGACGCCGTCAGAATTCTCATGCAAACTCACTGGCCCGTCATGAGTAAATTTCACATCCAACTTTTCTTGCCAAGGCATGACGCCGTCTGGAGTTAATGTTGACGCCGTCAAAGGTGACTTTCAGCACAATTTTGAGACTTTGCCGTTTTCTTCACTTTTATGCTCCAAAAACGTCCAAAATGCCTCCTTTTCCAGATTTCTCCTCAAAAGTACCTAAAATGACAAAAGGAACGATTTAGGGCAATATTTGATCAAATAAATACGATTTCGGGCTTAAATGACCCCTTAAAAGCGGTACACTTTTCGCCTCATCAATTCCGTACACTTTCCTTTTGTTATCGTATTAGTTGTTCCAGGTGAGTTCATGGCCCCCTACTTTTACTGGTTTTTAAACTATTTTGGGGGAGAATACATGCTCGTTGTTTTTCACTAAACTCAATGCTTTACAAACGTTTTTATGCTGTAAACTACTGTGTTACATGATATTGGACATATACGTGTGATGATGCGATTATATGCTGTGACATGTTTGTTTTGTGAGTACATGACGGCGCTACTGTTAACCCTCTGCTGAGGGCCCACAAGTTGCTAGGTTCAGTTGGTGCAACTGTTAACTCTCTGTTGAGAGCCCACATGTTGATAGATCTATCGGGGTAGCTCCCCACGTGATATTAGTTATGAGTATGATGTACATCATAGGTTCAGTTGGCGCGTCACTATATGAGTGTGGTATCTGTATGATTGAATTTTGGTTCGAGATGTTTTGAATTATGATATTGTTTGCGGATTGGTTTTGGAACTGTGATTTAGGCAGTGTGAGCCTATGTTGAACTTGACTTGTTGTGAATGATGTTTGAACTCGGAAACCTTTTGGTTCAACCACATTGTTTCAAACTAAAACCTATGAACTCACCAACCTCGTGTTGACACATTTTAGCATGTATTTTCAGGTTCTTAAAGTGTCAGCTCACCTTTGGCGGCTTTTGGCATGGCATGGCACGGTTATAGGATCAAGATACTCTGATATTCACTTGGGGACCGCTTTAATTCTTTTATGGGCCTGTATTTTCCGCATTTCATAGAACAATGTAAAACAAAATACCCTTGATTATGAAAATTTCTTTTAAACGAATACGGTAAATCCGTTCTCCTTACTCTGTGTTGTGGTACCAATTTAGTAGCACCCTAGCGAAATCATCTTCCGCTGCGACCCGATTTTTGGGGTGTGACAGATTGGTATCAGAGCCTTGGTTATAGAGAACTGGGTATTTTTAAAACCTATACTATAATTACTTTTACGAAAACTTAACCCTATGACCGCCACGTGCCTGCCTGCCAAGTTGATGCCTCACTTGTGATTTGTTGCTGACATATTTAATAAGATTTGTGTCTTATTATCGGATCAAATATACACACTCATTTTCGTTGATTACTATAATTATATTCCATATAAGTATGCTTACGTATCGTACACGTCACAGCGTTACGCCTTTCCTTACGTAATTTCATCATTCGAACTCGAGTTTGGTCACTTGTCTTAGTCTTTCAAAACGGCTTTTAAATGTGAGGGACATATTATTAGTATAATTGGGCTGAGTATTTCAAAATTCATTGAACCTCGGTGGAATATAGACTGATCACCTATATTTGATCAGGGACAGTGGGACATAGCCTGATCACCTATGTCCGACTCAGAGGTGAATTTTGCAATACTGAGAATAGTTATAATAGAATTATGTTCGGGTTGGCTTTTGATTTTGGAAATGGTAAAGTTTTGCGTGTGTACACGGACATGGAATATTACTTCCACACACAAAACACACTGGCATCACAACACCGCATGAACCATAATGCTCCTGGCACCGCTATACTTCTCCATTATATGGAATTCCTGTTTGTCGCCGTCTGGCCGTGGTTTGCATCGGGACGGGTTAGACCCGATTGGCACCGTTTGAATCCGAGTTACTTATTCGTAACCCTTTAAGAGCGTAATAAGCCCGTCTAAGCTTATTGGAGTGTTTGGATTTGATTTTGGCTACGTTTGGATTCGATATTGACTATGTTTGGATTGGTTCTGATTCTGATTGAATTTGGATTGTTTAATTTTGTGATTTTGGACATCATCCTGGATTTGGATTTGTTATTCGGCCCTGTTTTTGTTGTGGTCTGGTTACAGTCGCCTCTACCCTAAGCCTTGTGCTCAACCGATGTTGTTCAGTCAAAGCTGTTCAATTAATGTTGTACCTTCCGCTTTATGTACTATGTACATCACTGATTCAACCGACTGATTGCTAATGGCAATCAACATCCTCTTATAGAATCGTACTCTGAACTTGCTAAAACTCCCCGTTCAGTAGAGATTTCGTGCCCAAAGGAAATTTTAAGACGTTAAGGAGTAACCTGAACCTCGTTCCTTGAGACAATCACCTAATTCCACTCTCGTCCCTCGGGAACACCAGTTATCTTTGCTAACCTCTTATAGGATAATAAACTGTTTTGCCATTAATTTACAAACTGCCTTTGATGTTTCTACCAATCATTTGCGGCCATCCTACAAAATGTTTTACTGATGTTTCACGAAAATCAAAAATTTGATCTTAACACTATTTCATAAATGGCGAATTGCTTTCCTGTTACCCCGTAACCTGTTCTACGAATCGTTTAGCAAAACGATTTCATAAAACGTTTTGTTGCCGAGCTACGATGTTATGAATCAAACTGAAAATAAAAATTTTGACTTGCTACGAATTTTATATACAATGAATTGTTTTCCTATTATCCTATAAGCCGTTTCACAAATCTTTTCACAAATCATTTTGTAAGTAGATGCACCGTTTTTGCTACTATATCAGAAGCTAGACCTCAGGAGTGAATACCGCACCTCTACCAGAGTAATCGAGTGTGGCAATGGTTGGGATAGACACCTCCCGTTCGCCAAATCTTTTTATAACAATACCTACGACTCCAGTATTTCAACGGCACCGTGTGAGGTGCTTTGTGGTCGATCGCCGAATTGTTAAGTAGAAGTTGGAAATACCCAACTTACTAACCCTGAACTTGTTCATGAGACTACCGAGAAGATTGTTCAGATCATAATCGAGTTGCAAGCTGCTCACGAATTGTCAGAAGAGTTATGCTAACAAATGAAGTAAACCTCTTGAATTGAATCGCGAGGTCGCGATTCCGTTTAAGGAGGTGAGACTGTGACAACCCGTAATTTTTCACGTCAACATTTATTTTCAAACTCCAATTTACGACCTTGAAATTTAACAAGAGCACTTTTCACGTAAAACTCTTTAATTAAATAAACGTAAAACAAGAAATGTCCCTCTTCTGCACTAGGGCTTTAGGATATATTTAGTCCACAATGCTCCAGTACCTTACTCCTACTCTGGTTCACAATTTTAAAACCCTAAAACAATTCCCATTTTCTTTAATTACTTACGGTTGTTAATTCAATAAACGCTATTCGTAATTTAAAATTTAACACTCGTTATACCCAATTCTCCCAACGATTATTTCTAACGTATTTTTATACTTCCTAAAATATTACCAAAGTTCCAAAAATATTTTCTTACGCCTAAGGTAAATTCTTTAGGATTAATTTCATATATCACCCTACTTTCATAATTAATTTCATATATACCCAAAGTGCAAGTATTGAATGCATAATGTACAATGTTTTTAATGCTTGTTTGGATATATATGAAATTTCCAACTAAAAGGAGGGGAGATATGAAATTGCCCCAATTCTTTATATCTTACGTTTAATTACGTATAATTTACTTAATTACCAAACCAACAACCAATACCTATTTTTAACACCAAATATATACAACATATACACTTTTGTATCAAAACAACTCATCTAATCTCATTTTACTTATATTGCCGCCCCCCCCCCCCTCATGTCTTAAAGATAATTGCTAGACAAAATTGTGCACAACATTAATTAGCCAACATGGAAGCACAAAACATGGAGTGTAATTTTAAAAGGGTGGCTTGACTTCCAAATTTGTCCCCCCCCAGCCCCCATTCGGCCAACCTCAACCAACTAGACCAAATTATATTTTGACCCAACTATACTAAGGTTGAAAGTCTCTTAGTATAAATAGATCACAAATACCCATTTCTTGCACCAACTAGTTCAAGTGAAGAAAAAAAATAATCACCTCTCATCTATGCACAAAAAGTCGACACACTCTAGGAGCAAGGAAGGAGATAGCTTGATTTTGGTTAAGTTCAAGCATAATTAGGGTACTCTAGCAAGGGTTTGGAACACTAATTCTTGGGTTAATCAAGTGTCTTATATTCTCATCTCACTAATCTCCTATTGTAAGTAATCTTACGTTGCAAAACTTCATGTTTTTCATGTCAAAATGCTAGTTCAAGTATATATATTTAGTTATCACTTTGTACATGTTAACAAAGCTTTATATTCACAATGATTTTTTCACAAAAGTCTATGTTTTAAACAAGCTCTTATTACAAGTAAACTAGTTAGTAAAAATCTCCACAAGAAAGTGAAGATGAAAATATCATATGTATGTTAGTAAACTTGTAACATTTACCAACCTTGATGATCATTTACATGAACTCTTGAATATTGTTAAGTTTAATGTTAGATCACTTTTGTTATGTTGAGAAGTGGGTGGATGGACTATGACTAGTTTTGGAGTTGTTGTTAAGTGGTTATAATAATTAGAAGGCTAGGAAAAATAGTTTGACACTTTTGACAATGAATCTGTCCCGTTTTGATTAACACAGAAAACTCAGTAGCTTAGTGACAAGTTTAGGATAGAAATATAGAAAATAGACTTTATAACGAAAACGTAGCCGCTTGAATGAGTTAAAACGGGCTTATAACGAAAAAGATACGTTAGTTTCAATTTATGCGACGAAAACTAAATTTTCAGGAAATTGTTGAAGCTGTTAAGAATTTTGAGAGATGAAAACTGAGGTTAAATGGCAACTAGACTAGCCGTGACCTTAGAAATCCGATAGTATACTTAAATACCTTCGCGGGGATAGGTAAAACTTAAGAAACGGAGCTACGATGCAAAAGTTATGGCTTAAAGAAAGTTTACGACGACATATACGTTGGACATCATATTTTTGTTATTAGAAAAGCTGTTAGAATTATTTGAAGTGGATTTTGGACCCTTTAGAGTGTATTTTGGCTAAAATGACGTAAACGAAAATGGTAGAACATTATATACACTTGTTAGGCGCGTTAGAGATTTTTGAAATATCTATTAACATGACGACTAAAAATTTGAACACGAGATTGATAAGTTACGTTTTCTAAAAAGGGTGATTTTCTAAATAAAAGATCACGTTGACGCAAATACATTTTTGACGATAAATATTGCAACAAACATGTACAAGTGATATAATAGTATATGAACTTGCATGCACGACATCATTCCATGACCTAAATCATATCATTCATATTAGGTGGCGAGTAGCTTTCCGAGCCTCAATTCCGTACACTTTCCTTTTGTTATCTTATCAGTTGTTCCAGGTGAGTTTATGGCCCCTACTTTTACTGGTTTTTAAACTATTTTGGGGGAGAATACATGCTCGTTGTTTTTCACTAAACTCAATGCTTTACAAACGTTTTTATGCTGTAAACTACTGTGTTACATGATATTGGACATATACGTGTGATGATGCGATTATATGCTGTGACATGTTTGTTTTGTGAGTACATGACGGCGCTACTGTTAACCCTCTGCTGAGGGCCCACAAGTTGCTAGGTTCAGTTGGTGCAACTGTTAACTCTCTGTTGAGAGCCAACATGTTGATAGATCTATCGGGGTAGCTCCCCACGTGATATTAGTTATGAGTATGATGCACACCATAGGTTCAGTTGGCGCGTCACTATATGAGTGTGGTATCTGTATGATTGAATTTTGGTTCGAGATGTTTTGAATTATGATATTATTTGCGGATTGGTTTTGGAAATGTAATTTAGGCAGTGTGAGCCTATGTTGAACTTGACTTGTTGTGAATGATGTTTGAACTCGGAAACCTTTTGGTTCAACCATATTGTTTCAAACTAAAACGTATGAACTCAACAACCTCGTGTTGACACATTTTAGCATGTATTTTCAAGTTCTTAAAGTGTCATCTCACCTTTGGCGGCTTTTGGCATGACATGGCACGGTTATAGGATCAAGATACTCTGATATTCACTTGGGGACCGCTTTAATTCTTTTATGGGCCTATATTTTCCGTATTTCATAGAACAATGTAAAACAAAATACCTTTGATTATGAAAATTTCTTTTAAACGAATACGGTAAATCTGTTCTCCTTATTCTGTGTTGTGGTACCAATTTAGTTGCACCCCAGCGACATCATCTTCCGTTGCGACCCGATTTTCGGGGTGTGACAAATATGTTTAATGTCATTGATATTTCTGGTTTAAACTTAACTGTTGGTCATCCTAATGGGACTTTAGCTAAGATTACAGCTATTGGTAATCTTAGATTAACCAGTAATGTTGTGTTGTTTAATGTCTTAGTTGTTCCTGAATATTGTGTTAGCTTGTTATCTGTTCATAAGTTGATTAAAGATAGCCGGTTATTTGTTGGTTTTGATGAGCTTAAATGTTATATTCGGGATTTGAATCTGGTCAAAACTGTGGGGACTGGTAATAAGTCTGGTGGCCTTTATTTGTTTGATGTGGAACAATGTGGTAAGATAAATGATCTGTCTAATAGTGTGTTTGTGCGTCATGCTTCAAAACAGCTATGGCATAGTTGGCTTGGTCATCCATCTGATAAAGTTTTGTCTGTTTTAAGTAAAAATATTTGTCTTAAAATGATACTCATATATCACCTTGTGATGTATGTCATAAGTCTAAACAGACTAGGGAGCCATTTCCTTTGTCTGAACATAAGTCTAGTTCTGTTGGTGATCTGGTTCACCTTGATTTGTAGGGACCTTATAAAGTTGTTAGTAAGGAAGGGTACAAGTATTTTTTAACTGTGGTTGATGATTATAGCAGAGCTGCGTGGGCATATATGATTAAAACTAAGGATGAAGTTGGCTTTTACATTCAAAGTTTTGTTGAACTTATTTTCACTCAGTTTGATAAAAAAGATCAAAGTTTTTAGATCTGATAATGGGACAGAGTTTGTAAATAATAAAATGGCAATATTTTTTAACTCTAAAGGTATTGTTTATCAAACCTCATGTGCTCACACACCTCAGCAGAATGGCATAGCTGAGAGGAAACATAGAAATCTGTTGAATGTTGCTAGAAGTCTTATGTTTCAGGGGGGGGGGGAAGGATTCCTCTTAATATGTGGCCTGAATGTGTAATAACTTCTGTTTATTTGATTAATAGGTTGCCTTCCTCAGTCTTTTCTGGATCTTCTCCCTATCTGTTAGTGTATGGTATATAACCTAGTCTCTCTCACCTCAGGTGCTTTGGATGTCTGTGTTATGCAACTATCTTAAACAATAATGATAAATTTTCTTCAAGGTCTGAAAAATGTATTTTGATTGGTTTTTCTGGTGTTAAAAAGGCTTATAAACTGTATAGTCTTGAAAGTAAAAAAGTATTCTTTCCTAGAGATGTAATTTTTTATGAAACCATTTTTCCTTTTAAAATGAAGTCTGAAAGTAATAAAAATAGTTTTTTGAGTCAAAATGAGTCTGAGTCAAATGATTTGGAGTCAGAGTCAAATTTACTAAGTTTTTTTGATGACACAGATGACCACACCAAAAATGAGGCAAGTCCCAATGATGATAAAGGAGACCCATCTGTTGTGGAAGGTAGTGGTATGACATCTAGTGATGTCAGCAGCCGACATACTTCTGATGAGGATGTAACCATGGCAACCCAAGTAGATGATAACATTGTCCCATCAGAGGGCACACAGTATCCTAGTCCAGCACATGGGACAGGTTCTAGATTTTTAAGATCTAATGTCCAAGATAACACTAACAGTAGGGGTACTCCTCAAACTGTGCTGAGAAGGTCTTCCAGGGCTAGTAATTTGCCTTCTAGGTTTAATTATTTTGTGGTTAACAGTTGTCTGAGGTATGGTATTGAGAAGTTTGTGTGTTATGCTAAATTGTGTGCTAAAAACTTGTGTTTTTCTACCACTCTCAATAAGTCTGCTGAACCCAAATCTTATCTTGAAGCTTCTCAAGATAAGAATTGGATTGAAGCTATGGAAAATGAAATGGAAGCATTACATAGGAATAATACTTATGTGCTTGTTGAATTGCCTCCTGGTAGAAAAACTATTTGTGCTAAATGGGTTTTTTAAATTAAATATAAGTACTTTGGTGAAGTTGATAGGTATAAGGCTAGACTTGTAGCTAAAGGGTTCAATCAGAGGGAAGGTATTGATTATGAGGAAACATATAGTCCCGTGGTTAAAATGGTTTACTGTGAGATGTGTTATTAGCATTGTTGTGCATAATGGTTGGTGTTTGTATCAATTAGATGTTAATAATGCTTTCTTATATGATGATCTTAATGAGGATGTCTATATGGATTTACCACCTGGTTTTTATGATAAAGATGAGACCAGAGTCTGCAAGCTTGTTAAGTCTTTGTATAGACTCAAACAAGCTCCAAGACAATGGAATGAGAAGTTGGTCAGTGCTCTAAAAGAAAATGGTTTTAAACAAAGTATGAATGGCTATTCTTTATTCATAAAAGATGACAATGGGGTTTTTCTAGCTTTACTTGTGTATGTTGATGACTTTGTCATCACTTGTAATAATAATGAAGAAGTTTTAAAGTTCAAATAGTTTTTATCTTCTAAATTTCAAATTAAAGATTTGGGAAATTTAAAATATTTTTTGGGTATTGAAGTTTTAGATAATAAAAAGGGTTTGTGTTTAACTCAGAGGAAATATTGTCTTAAGTTGTTATGTGAGTATGGTTTACTGGCTTGTAAGCCTGCTGCAACAGCTATGCAGCAAAACACTGTCTTGAGTCATGTTGAGACTGAAAAGGATAAAAGATTAGCAAGTTTGACTGAGTATCAGAAACTTGTTGGCAAAGTTATATACTTGTCTGTGACTAGACCTGATATATCATATGCTGTGTATTGCTTGAGTCAGCATATGCATTCACCTTTGCAGTCACACTTTGCAGCTACTTTAAGAGTTCTTAGGTATCTTAAGGCTACTCCAGGTTGTGGTATTCAGTTTAGTAATAGTGGTTGCTTAGTCTGCATGCTTTCTCAGATGCAGACTGGGCTAAGTGTTTGGTTACCAGGAAATCTGTTTCAGGTTTTTGTGTTTTTCTTGGTGGAAACTTGGTGTCCTGGAAATGTAAGAAACAAGCTACCATTTCCAGGTCATCAGCTGAGGTTGAGTACAGGTGTATGTCCTCTACAACATGTGAGGTTATTTGGCTTGTGAGTCTGTTGAAAGATTTGAAAGTTGAAGGTTTGTTACCTGTTCCTTTATATTGTGATAGCACATATGCTATTCAAATTGCTGCTAATCCAGTCTTCCATGAGAAGACTAAGCATTTTGAGATAGATGTTCTTGTAAGGGAAAAGGTAGCATCTGGTGCTATTAGAACTGTGAAAGTTGATTATGCTAATCAAATAGCAGATGTGTTCACCATATGGTTGAGCATTGCTCAACATAAGCATTTTTGTTCTAAGTTGAATTTGGTGGATATGTTTGCTGTATGAGTTTGAGGAGCGGTGTTGAAATAACTCAGTTGACTTTGGTTGACTATGCAAACTCATACTTGTTATAACTAGGATGACTAGTTGTGACAAGTTTTACACTAACTATTAACTTTGGTCTGTATTTGGTGTGTTTCTTATATTGCAAGGTCCTTATGGTAACATTGGGCTATATAAGCTGAATGCAGATCTAGGGTTTGGTTATCTCTCTCATTATTCACTCGTTCACAGCTTATTCTCTCTCAAAGGGTTTCGAGTTGTTGTCTGGTATTCTTTGATCATCTTGATCATAATAGTTAGTCTTGAGTGTCTGTAGTGATGATCGTTGTATTCATGTATGTAGTGTGATAGATAGCACTCTTGTTAAGAGGACTATCTCTTTTGGTTTGTATCTGTTGGTAAGCACACGTTTTGTGGACTTATCTTCTTGTACTTGTTGATTAATAAAGATTTTCACCAAAGGGTGGTTGGCTGGGTGAATTGCAAGTGTTGTTGGTTGTGATCTATGCTGAGATTGATAGTTTTTATAAAAACACATACTAGCTAATATCCTAGCTATTTCCTAGAAACAATAATGTGAAACTGAAAATCATGCATGCATGGAAATGACTTTTCAAATTAATCGTGAATATGGGCATGAATTAATTTGGACTCAGTGTCGTATCAGTGTATCACAATATCATAATAACGCCTAAATCAACTCATTTTCAAGCTTTATATTCCATGGTGATTAATGGGGTCATCCTTTTAAGCAATTACCCTTAAACTTCATATAGGCCAAATGGTCATCATAGCATCATGCCTATATCATATGATTTGACAATTGTGACAAAGTATACATCATGGACCACCTTATGTGATTTAAAGCTTTTGATCTTTCGTACTGAACGATCGTAGTTTCGTACCAATATCCGTTATACTTTTGCTTAAGGTTGATCTTAAATGTCGACCCGATGCTCATCATACCGGCCTATATCATATGATCGAATTGACAATTGTCTTAATAGTTTAAATATAACATTATTTTTAGCAACAAAAGATCATGCGTAAATTGCTAATAAATGTAACATTTTTTTGAGCGTAAATTGCTAATAATTGTAACGTTAACCTTATGTGGATTTCGGTGTCTGTGTACCATACGCAAAAGTAAGCTCTTTAAATGGGCAAAATTCTGCATAAGCGTAAATGAGCAATGTTAAACCCACTCACAAAATTCATACAAAAAATCCACTCGTTGACATGCCAGCGGGTGATTGGTGCATTTTCGGGCAGTTTCTCTCTCTTCTCTCTTATTAAACCAATCACCCGCTGACACGTCAGCGAGTGGGTTTTTTGTGTGGATTTTGTGAGTGGTTCTAGCATTTCTCTGCGTAAATGTGGTTCATTTCTCTTACGCAAATTATTGTTATAAGTAGAGTATATTGCAAAAGTCGTTTCTATGGTTTGGTCAAATGCATACACCGTCCTCGTGGGAAACTTATGAGTGCAATTTCCGTCTCTGGCCAAAGTGAAATGACTAAATTATCCTTGTATTCTTTCTATTAAATAAAATAGAGAGGACGGGCATCTTATTCATTTTATTTCGGTTAGGGACGAATATTGCACTTATAAGTTTTCCACAAGAATGATGTATGCACTTTTGAAAAGGCAAAGATGAAATATGCAATTTGGCTAAACACTACAACAAAAAGGAGAACGGGCGACCAGCTTTTTTGCGGGGACACTTCTGTCCCCGCGGAAAGTCGCTAAACGAAAAAATAGTGCTGAGGTGGCAAAAAAGTCTGGCTGACCATTTGTAAAATATTCAACGCTACTTTTCGCGGGGACAGGTTGCCGCCGAAAACGCTTCACATACTTACACATCTTTGACCAAACTTTTGGAGCCTTAATTCTTCGCGCCTTTTTTTCCCGCCTACCTTTCTGCGGGGACGTGTCACCGCAGAAAGATATAATGCATATTTTTCATTTTTTGCGGCGACTTGTCCCCGCGGAAAATGAAAAATATTTTGGCTCCAAAAAGGTAAATTTATCGCGCCAAAATTTAGTGGCTTTTTGGCGGGGACATGTCCCCGTCGAAAGTATTCCCACCAAATTTTCCTTATACCCCGCCAATTTTTTACTTATATATATCGTATAATGAATTTATCACAAAACACGTAAATTCTCACAAAAAAAAAACACACATAACAATGGATGGTTTAACGCCGGAACAGGAATGGTCAAAGGCTTTATCACACGAGCTCCTGTATAATGAAATTATACTTCATTGGGGCTGGGAAATTTTTGATGAATATGGTTCTTATGCGAACTGTGCACCGTGGCAGAGAGATGAGATTCTGGAATGGTTGAGGAGAAAGCCGTACTATAGAGAGTATTTGGAAGAGCTAGATGCTGCTGAAGCTCAATGTGCTGCTGAAGCTCAAGCTGCTGCTGTTGGAGGTGACGATGAAGCTGAAAGCACGTTGGACCTCGACACCGAATTTGGTAATCTGGAAAATAGAGTAACAAATATCGAAGCTACGTTTGCACGTATCAAGGAAATGAGAGCAATGAAGGGAAAAGATGGTGCGAGTTCCAGCAAAGCGGGAAGTAGCCGCAAAAAAAAAATGAACGGGGTGTTTCGTTTGATCCGTTTCATTTGGTTGTCGAGTTGTTTAGTTTGAGTTGTTTCGTTTGGTTGTCTAGTTGTTTAGTTTGAATTGTTTCATTTGGTTGTCGAGTTTTTCGTTTGAGAACCCTTGCGTGTTTTAAATAAAATGTTTGCCTTCATGTTTGTTAATTGTGATATTGTTTCTTCAAATAAGGTCATAAACCCAAACACCCTTTTGGTGCAGGAAATAAGCAATCCAAAACACCCCTGTTTGGACAGCATAAACCAAACGGCCCTTGTGGGCTGCTGTTAACAAAACAACATAAACCAAACGGCCCTGTTTGGACAGCATAAACCAAACGGCCCCTTATGGTTGAATCTTGATGGATACTTAAGTTTTCACAGCAACAACAACATCATTGGAACATTTTAAAGCGTACGAATTAAAAATATAAAGCACGTTCGACATCAGTTTTCACAACAACAACAACATTTTATTAAACAACAACAATAACACAACAAACAACAACAACGACAATAACAGCAACAACAACAACAATAACAGCAACAACAACAACCTACATACGAAGATTTCCCATATCACCTAGCATGTCATTATAAAGGTCGTGAAATAAGGCAGCTGAATCAGTTGTGTGTTTGTCTGGATGTATATACACTTCTAGCATTTTATTGAGTACCATTATCTGGTGATTCAGTTTGATGCAGTTTGAGCACTCTGTATTTCCAGGACTCGATGTTGAAGGTCCTGCAGTGTAACGAGTTGGAGTTATGGATAGTCTTGCGGAATGAGTTGGAGGTGTTGAAGCTCCAAGAGAACCGGTCATTTTGGCTAGTCGTTCCTCCTTCCATAAAAAAAATCGCATCCATACTCCTTTGTCCCACCCTGTTAAAGAGTAAAAACTATTATTTTTAACAACTAACCAAATTATTTATATAACACACAAAAAAGTATGTAATTGTTCACCTTTGATAAAGGACACGCATAGTATTGTTTACCAAGGGAGTAAGGTTTATGCGATTCTCGCAGAATTACGTCTCCTCGTTTACAAGGACAAGCAAAAGCTTCAAATTCCGCCATCTTTACCATGATAACAGTGTGTGTTTGTGGTTGTGAGGTTAAGTGGTTTTGAGTATAAGAGGTTGCGAAGTTGTGTGGATAAGATGTTAGTATATAAGAGCAGGTCTTGGTGGGAAATTTTTGGCGCCAGTATTTTGGTGGGAAAGTTTTGGTGAGAAATTTTTGGTGGGAAAGTTAAACATCTCGGCTCATTCGTTAAACATCTCGTGTTACTAGGTTAAACTCTGTAATAACATCTCGGCTCGTTCGTTAAACATCTCGTGTATAACCATAACATCTCGGCTCGATTCGTTAAACATCTCGTGTATAACCATAACATCTCGGCTCGTTCGTTAACTATAACATAACATCTCGCTCGTTCGTTAAACATCTCGTGTATAACCATAACATCTCGGCTCGTTCGTTAAACATCTCGGCTCGTTCGTTAAACATCTCGTGTATAACCATAACATCTCGGCTCGTTCGTTAAACATCTCGTGTATAACCATAACATCTCGGCTAGTTCGTTAAACAACTCGTGTATAACCATAACATCTCGGCTCTTTCGTTAAACATCTCGTGCATAACCATAACATCTCGGCTAGTTCGTTAAACATACTCGTGTATAACCATAACATCTCGGCTCTTTCGTTAAACATCTCGTGCATAACCATAACATCTCGCTCGTTCGTTAAACATCTCGTGTATAACCATAACATCTCGGCTCGTTCGTTAAACATCTCGTGTATAACCATAACATCTCGTGTATAACCATAACATCTCGGCTCGTTCGTTAAACATCTCATGTATAACCATAACATATCGGCTCGTTCGTTAAACATCTCATGCATAACCATAACATCTCGGCTCGTTCGTTAAAGATCTCGTGTACAACCATAACATCTCGGCTCATTCGTTTAACATCTTGTGTACAATGATATACTTGTTTTCGATCCATATAATGAGGATATTCTGTTGCTTTCAAGTCATTAGGAATTACAACCTGTTTCAGGAACGGATGTTGAACATCTCGGCTCGTTCGTTAAACATCTCGTGTATAACCATAACATCTCGGCTCGTTCGTTAAACAACTCGTGTATAACCATAACATCTCGGCTCGTTCGTTAAACAACTCGTGTATAACCATAACATTCGGCTCGTTCGTTAAACAACTCGTGTATAACCATAACATCTCGGCTCTTTCGTTAAACATCTCGTGCATAACCATAACATCTCGGCTCGTTCGTTAAACATCTCGTGTATAACCATAACATCTCGCTCGTTCGTTAAACATCTCGTGTATAACCATAACATCTCGGCTCGATTCGTTAAACATTCTCGTGCCATAACCATAACATCTCGGCTCGTTCGTTAAACATCTCGTGTATAACCATAACATCTCGGCTTGTTCGTTAAACATCTCGTGCATAACCATAATATCTCGGCTCGTTCGTTAAACATCTCGTGTATAACCATAACATCTCGGCTCGTTCGTTAAAATCTCGTGTATAACCATAACATCTCGGCTCGTTCGTTAAACAACTCGTGTATAACCATAACATTTCGGCTCGTTCGTTAAACAACTCGTGTATAACCATAACATCTCGGCTCTTTCGTTAAACATCTCGTGCATAACCATAACATCTCGGCTCGTTCGTTAAACATCTCGTGTATAACCATAACATCTCGGCTCGTTCGTTAAACATCTCGTGGATAACCATAACATCTCGGCTCGTTTGTTAAACAATTAATAAAATATGATTTAGAAAATTTTTAAAAAGTTTTAAATTAACAAAATATGATTTAGAAATTTTTTAGTTAAATTTAAAAGAAATAATATTCATTTTAAAAGTTTTAAATTAATTAAAGATAATTTACAAAATACCTTCAGCGGGGACATGTCCCCGCAGAAAGGTTTCACAAAAAAATTAAGTTTCCCTCGTAGCATTTACTTTATCCCGCCAAAGGTTTTGGCGAATAATTTCCACTTTCAGCGGGGACTTGTCCCCGCAAAAAAGTCTGATTAAAATAATCATTTACATTCTGCGGGGACATGTCCCCGCAGAAAGTAATTCCTAAAACCTACCCCATATTTAGATATCAGATCTAATCACTTAGAAAAAAAAAAAAAAAAAAAAAAAAAAAAAAAAAAAAAAACTCATCTCCTTCATCTGCTTCTGCTTGCGTTCGATCTGCTTCTCCACCACCACCACAACAGCGCCATCTCCACCACCACCACAACACCACCATCTCCTTAGAAAAAAAAAAACACAACACTCATCTCCTTCTGCGTTAGATCTGCTAAAACCACCATCTCCACCACCACCACAACACCGCCATCTCCACCACCTCCACAACACCACCATCTCCACCACCACAGCACCCACACTCGCACCACTGAGGACATCTTTCCTCTCCCGTTTAATTCTTTCCTCCCCCTCCTCTCCCGTTTAATTCTTTCCTCCCCCATCTCTTTTTCCCATCTCCTTTCTTCCCAGGTATTAATTTTTTTGATTTTTATTAATTATTGATTTTTTTTAATTTCTTGTTTGATAGTTATTCGGTTGTGATAAAAGGGATAAAATAAAATAAAATTGATTGTATTTGTTTTCTGAGTTTTGTTGTTTTTTTTAAAAATTTTTTGTTAACTTTTTTTATATAGTGTACTGTCGAGAGCCGAGACGAAGCCGTGACCACAACCGAGACGAAGCCGAGACCAAAAGGTATATTTTTTTTAATTTTTTATTTCTTTAGCGGAGACATGTCGCCGTCAAAAGTTTTGAGTTATTAATTTTTTGTTTATGTGTTTGGCGAGGACACAAAAGACCTGCTGTTTGCCGAGGACCACGTGCTTGCCATCTAGACCAGCTGAGACCAGCCGAGAACACACCACAGCAGCCTTGCAGTATGTTATTTTTGTTTGCGTTTGTGTTTAGTTAATTACTTGTTAGAATGCGTATGGGGTTGCTTCTTAAGCTGCAAGGGTGTTTGGTTTACGCTTATATCAGCAAGGGTGTTTGGTTTACGCTTATATTATTGAACTATAGAGCTAGAAGTGGTCACATTGTAGTAATGTAGTTTACACTGAAAACTGCTAAAAGTATTTGACTATAGTTTAGTGATTTCATTGTAACAAGATTATTGCTTTTGTATGTTTGTGTATCAAGTCATATGAATATGGAAGTTTGTTTTGTTTCGTTTGTGAATATATGAAAATGAATGTGCGAATATGTTATGTGCTTATAATTTTTTTTATCTAATTGTGTTAGACTATTGTTAATGATTTTAGGAATTTAGTGATTAATTTCGGAAAGTCCCCGTCCGAAGTTAATCATCCCATAGAAAACCCGTCCGAAATTAATTTATTAGAAATTAATTTCGGAAAGTCCCCTGTTTGGGACTGCTTTTTGAATGTTTTGTCTCATTTAAGATATGAATGCGTATAATTGATTTACTATTTGTGAAAATTTCGACAGTGTTTCCCCTTTACTCCTACGAATATGTCTTTAATGCACATATTTGGGGAGTTGAGGGGAAATGCTGCCGAAATTTTCTCAAATAGTAAATTCAGTTATACGCATTCATATATGAGACGAAACATTCAAAGAGTGGGTTAGGATTGCCTTCCATAGTTGGATTAGGTGAACAAAACGCACAACTCGTGATTCCACCTTTATGTATTTATGTGTAGATTTTTTTGAACATGCTTAATTCTAAATAATTATTTATTGCATCATTAAAACGCAGTTATGCCAATTGATAAGAGTTGGGTCTCTCAACCTCGTGCTAGCCGCGAATTTCTAAAAGGTCTTAGAGCTTTTTGCGAGTATTGCAAGTCCTTTGTGAATATTGATGGGAATGTTTATTGTCCATGTAAGTATTGTCATAACTTTCGTTGGGTAAAACACGAAGATTTGTTTAATCACATAATCTCATACGGTTGGGACCAAAGTTATACGAAATGGTATAATCACGGTGAACCGGATGAGCAGACAGTAGTACCCACCACAAATCAACATGGGAGTGATATGGCTGAGTTCCTTCATGATATTTGTCCGAATAACGAACAAAATGAGCCAACTAAGGAAATATTGGCGAGACAAGCAACGAGCCAACTCCTCAACGTAACGAGTTTGAAGAGTTACTCGCCACTGCCAACGAGCCACTATACTCGGGCTGTAATTGGATGTATTCATTGGACTTTATGGCAAAGTTTACGAACATCAAGGTCAAAGTTAAAATGAGTGACACCACATTTAACGAAACCCTAAAATTTCTCAAAGAATGTTTCCCACCCGCTCTAGGATACAAAATCCCATCGTCATACTATGAAATAAAGAAAACATATAAAACGATCGGGTTAGGATACGAATCCATACATGTTTGTGTAAATGACTGTTTTTTATATCGGGGGAAGGGTAATGAAGATTTGCAAAATTGTCCCATCTGCGATGCTAGTAGATGGAAAGACAAGAACACACTGGGGAAGAAAGTTCCTAACAAGGTGTTGCGTTATTTTCCTATCATTCCTAGACTACAGCGTTTGTACAAGTCTAAACACACTGCAAAACATATGACTTGGCATGCTTCTGGGCAGTCTACGGAGGACGGTAAGATGCAAAACCCGGTTGATGGTCAATTATGTAAGAAATTTGACATGAAGTATTCTAAAGAATTTTCCTATGAAAAAAGAAACGTTCGATTAGGGTTGGCTGCTGATGGTTTGAATCCGTACGGCAACCTTAGTCAGTCTTACAGCATGTGGCCGGTCATATTAACAACATACAATACGCCTCCCTGGATATGTATGAGAGAGACTTCTCTTATGTTGACGATGTTAATTCCGGGCCCTAAATCACCTGGGAAGGACATAGATATTTACTTGAGGCCTTTGATTGAAGACCTAAAGATTCTATGGAAAGATGGAGTCATGACTAGGGATGCTGCCACTGGTACTGAATTATGTATGAGAGCAACGCTTTTATGGACTATCAATGACTTTCCCGCTCGAAGTAGCTTGTCTGGGTGGAGTGGGCAAGGTTACTTGGCTTGTCCGACATGTAATATAGACACTCCATCTGTTCGCGTGTTAGGCAAAACCGCTTATGTTGGTCACAGAAGATTCTTAAAAACGACCAATAAATGGCGGAAAAATAAACGGGCATTCTATACTCGGGACGATGATCATAGACAACCTCCTAGAAAACTTACCAGTGATGTCATCTTGAATCAACTTAGTAGATTGCCTAAACGTATCCCGGAGAAACATCCAAGTTTTGGGGGTGCGAAGAAAAAACGTGATCCTGTTCGCGAATTGAATTGGACCAAAGTATCCATTTTCTACGAGCTAAAGTATTGGTCTTTTCTTACACTAAGACACAATTTAGATGTCATGCATATCGAAAAAAATGTGTGTGAGAGTGTGTTGGGTACTTTGTTAATGAATGACAAATCAAAAGACACCAACAAGGCAAGACAAGACTTAGAAAATTTTCAAATTCGTGAAGAGTTGTGGCTCGTCAACAAAGGAAACGGGAAGTGCTCTAAGCCTCATCTCACGTACTCTTTCACAGCTGAAGAAAGAAAACAATTTTTTCAATTCATCAAAGGTAAGCGTTTTATTTCAAAATTTATTTGTTCCAATTCTATTCGCGTATCCATTTCGACGACTTACTCTAATATCACGATTTTTTTGTTAATTCATCAAAGGTGTGAAACTACCTGATGGGTTCGGATCTAACTTCAAGCATAAAGTGACCGACAATGATAGCAACATAACAGGCTTGAAGGCTCATGACTGTCACATAATGATGCAGCGGTTGCTTCCTGCTGGACTTCAAAATTACTTGAAGGACCAAACCACCGCAACACCAATAATCGAGCTTTGTTCATTCTTCAAACAAATATGCACTCGAACTTTGATGGTGGATGACATGTTGAAAGCTAAAGAACAACTCATCAATATTTTATGCAGTTTTGAGCAAATTTATCCTCCTGCTTTTTTTTGACACAATGATTCACTTGGTTATTCATCTACCCGAAGAGGCTATTGAAGGCGGGCCTGTTTACATGAGGTGGATGTATCCATTTGAAAGATACATGAAAAAGCTCAAGAATTATGTAAGAAATAAAGCTAAGCCCGAAGGTTCAATAGCGGAGGGTTATATTGCTGATGAAGCATTAACTTTCTGTTCGCATTATTTTCGGGGTGTTGAGACGAGATTTAATCGTCCTGACCGGAATGAGGACGGTCCAAGCCCAACAAGTCAATTTCAGGTGTTTCGATCAATCTGTAAACTGAATGGCAAGCAATCATTGATCCGGGTTCAACCAGACACAATGAAGAAAGTAGTATGGTATGTACTACACAACAGTCATGAAATCGACCCGTACGTGAACGAGTACGAGAGGTACGCGTTTTATTTCAAAATGTGTTTTATGTAAGTTATTATTCGACGACTTATTCTAATATCATGAACATTTACAGGGCATTTCCTGGCAATGATATACAAGAAGGATTTCCTCGCTGGTTTGGGAGCAAGGTAGACTTATTGTATGTATTACCCTGTAAAAATAACGACTATTACTCATCTATATCTATTCTTAACTTTTTCATAGATTCGTGAATTAAAAGTAAAGGATGACCCAAGTTTTACTTCCGAGTTATTCACTTTGGCTTGTGGACCAGCATACACTGCAATCTCAGTCGACTCTTGCGTAGTCAACGGTGTGAAGTTTATCGTACACGACCGTGATTTACGTCGTTCAACTCAGAACAGCGGAATTTCAACTCCTAATCCTAGCGGAGGAATGTATTATGTCCAGCTAGAAGAAATTCTCGAGTTTTTGTATGTTCCGTTCAAGGTTGTGCTGTTCAAAGTCAAATGGTTCGACACTAATAACGAGGGTCGCATAAAACGTTGTACGTATAGAAATAACATTACACAAATTATGACATACCGTGTATCATTTCAAAATGAACCATACATTCTTGCAACACAAGCAACACAAGTCTTTTACCTTGATTTCCCGGGTAAACGTGGTAGTTGGAAGGCCGTCCAAGATTCTTATCATCGAAAGATTTGGAACCCGGATATCATCGTGGTAGAAGACAATCAAGATGTTGTACATGACAACAACTCATCACATGTCACACTCTCTGCTGAGTTGGAAAAGTTGAATTATAGCACCATAGATATAGATGTCCAGCCAGCGGAAGTTGAGGCACCACCAGCACCAATTATCACTGATGTCGACGACGACGATGATATTGATTATTGATGCGTGCGTGCGAGTGCTCTAATTTATACCCACGGTATGTCGTTGTGGTTTTAGCAGTATTCAAGTTTTAAATTTATATTTAGCCGACTTATCAATAACACACACACTTTAACGAGCAGTGTACCCGGTCAGTATGTATATAATGGTAAGTAGAGTGTCGATCACTAAGAGTGGAACGTATTATCTAGTTATTCTAATTAGCATTTTAATATCTTAAGTTAGCTATACAACCTAATTTAACGCAAAGGGGTTCAGCCTGAGAGACTGGCACGGTTTGGTTGCAATTAAAAAATAAACTAACTAATAGGCACGAATCAGCGAATAGCACACACGTACACAGATAAATACTCGAGACAATAAGAAGACCTGTCCTGATAGTTAAGTAGCTTGTCACTTGTTTTATTGCTAGTTTTATATGAAGTGTATAGTTTGATGCAACGCACCGAGATTAAGTCCTTTCTCGTTGGTTCTAATCTTATCGGCGAGTAAACCCTTAATGATTACTTATGACTATCCCATTTATCTTTCTTTCTACTTTTCTACAGACGATAGAATGCATAGGCGATCTAATAAATAGGCGAGGAAGGGGCATGGCGACCCAAGCAATGCTCAGCTAGACACAGAGGTTATCAATGCACTAATAAAAGTCACCAAAGACATCAACATATAAACTTTAATTAATGGGAAAGCAATTTTAAGGGGTGTTGAAGTGAATGATAACATAACACAAGCCCATCAATCCTGATCAATTAAAGTGTACTAATACAATAAAACAAAACTACTTAATGAATTGAATACATGCAGGACCTTCTTACAGCTCTCGTATCTTTGTTCAAGGTGTGTCTTGTGCTGCTACTTCGACTGAATTCGGCCTAGGGCTTCTGTCCTTCGAATATCGTACGTACCAAAAGCCTCTTAAAGTCGTCTGACTTTGGGGTATTTATAGTTTCTGTCTGAGGTAAGATGCGGCGCATCTAATAAGTAGATGCGGCGCATTGACTTAACTTCGCGTGGGGTCCAAGATTAATATATTCAGGAATATTCGTACACCGCCAGAAGATGCGGCGTAACTCCATTCTCAGATGCGGCGCATGTCCTCTTGTATCTTGGATCGTATCTTGTGAAATCTTGATAGTGATGCGCCGTATGTAATAAGTAAGATGCGGCGTATCTGGAGCAGAATAGTCTTGATCTTGTACATTTCAGTAGACTCTTAACTTCTTGCTTGTTTTACTCCATAATTAGTCCAAAATCGTCAAGTTTCACCAAATAATTGTTTTTACCTGAGAATTACAAAAGTAAACATTAACGTATCAATTCTCATACATAATATAATAAAACAAGTCAAATAAATAGGATAAATGACGGTAATAAAATGTACTTATTTGAGTTCATCAAATATCCCCCCACTTGAACTTTACTTGTCCCCAAGTAAACCTTAGAATTAATCTTATGAAAATGTATCCTAAAAGATATTAGGATTTATTTTTATATTTAAGCATGTATTCATTTTTATCATAATCACACAACCAAACACTTAACGAATTAGAAGTAAAATAAAATATTTCGATAAAAGCAAATCTAATCGTTTAACTGTCCAGTCGTGAAGAATATTCTATCATAAGCTTGGCAAGTATACACATCTCCCCCACTAAAGCCAAGGAATAACAAGTCTAAAGCGGTAAAAAGGGTTTGTAGGCTTTAAGGGTTAATCATTCTCCTTAATCTCTATCGATCTCAAATTCCAGAAAAGGCGACAAAATCACAAATACATGATCGAATCCACGAACACGATACTTGCAATTGCTCAAATCCTTAACTCGAATAGGCTAAAGATAGGATCAAGTAATCTTCACCAATAATATTATATCAAAAAGGGCGACAAAATCATAAATACATAGCCGAATCCACGACTACGATACTTAAGATTGCTCAAATCCCTAATCTCAATAAATCAAAGGTTTGGATAAAGAATAATATAGGGTATGGATAATATTTGGGATATAAATTGGTGTAAAATGAAAAATAAACAAAACAAATAAATTAAAATCCTAAGTGTGGTTAATCACTATCCCAACCATCCCATGAATAAGACTCATATCATAGAATAACTCACGCTTTAACACTTGAAACACACGCTTTAGGTAGACACGAATTATACTCAACAAGATCTCAATCAAAGAATATCCTTTAGTTGCCGTTCCCATAACGTTCAACTCCCAGTCAATCCATAGATATAATATACAACAAATAGTGGTGATATCGACCACTTAATACAAAACTTTACATAAGTTGGTTAAAACAAACATCCAACTCTTCCTTTTTCTTTTTCTTTTCTACTTTTTTTCGATTTTTTTTTTTTTTTATTTTTTTTTTTTTTTTTTTTTTTTTTTTTTTAAGAACTTGAAACATAAACATAGATGTGTAAAATTTCACCACATCACTATAATGATAACTCTGGATAATTTTTCCATACTTTTCATAACTTCAGAAATAACGGTAATAGTGAAAGTAGTAAACACACGAAAAAATAAACTCAAAGATATACAATATTTACTTTCACTCCAATTGCATTGTGCAATTTCCCGACCTAACCATAGATAATGAATTACGCACGCGAACACATGTAATGTAAGGAAACTCACTTTGCCTAAAGCAATTAACCAACCACGGATTTTAATCTACAGGGTAGGCTAAGGTGTAAGGGTGTAACGAAACATTTTAACAAAGGTGTAAGAAACGAAAGGAATGGCTCTGAGTGTTTTTCTAGGGGTATATTACTCTAAAAATGAGAGTAACAAAAGGGTTTATACGGGGGTTAACTAACCAGTGTAGTTAGCTAATAACATATAACATATAAAGGCTATTTGGGTGTAATCCTAGAATTTTACCAATTCAGACAAGTCATTCCAATTATATAAATAATACTTATTATGGTGGTCTCGAATAGTATACAAGCCAAGTTCTAAAGTTTACAAGTCACCGGCACACTCATAGATTTGTGAATTTTGAAAAATCACAATTTTTGAAAATAACGTCATGTGTGCAGCTATGCAACTTAGATCTTAAACAAAAACATGCTAAAAAAAATTTTAAATTTTGATATATTAAGCACATTTTAAGCATAATTTTTGAAAAATTTAGGACAAGTAAGTGTTCTAATTCTCCAATCCCCCCACTTAAGTTAAACAACGTCCTCGTTGTTTGTATAAAAGATTAAAAACTCGAAAATAAAAGAATTAGAACAGAAAAACTCCCCTGAGATTTGCTCGGTATGATCCTCCATTTGTATAAGAGCAAAAATCAACTTCTTGTGGATGAGAACGTTTAAGCTTCATAATTGATGTATCCACAGGAAATGCAGGAATCTAAAATACCACCAAGACTTTAAACACACCTAAGTTAAGAAAGGTTCAAACTTGCATAATACATTAGTAGTTAGGAAAAATAAAACATAAAAATTAAAATGAAAATCATCAGGTCAGTCGATGCGTCGTATCTTATGGAAGAAGATACGCCGTATCGAGCCTGGAATAATTACGAATCAGAATAAAAGATGCGCCGCATCCTTAACCAGGGATGCGCCGCATTAAAATAAACTGACAAAAAGTTTTAAAGTCGAAAAGTAAAAAATACAGAAAAATAAAGTAAGATATGACCAGTGCAGGAGATGCGTCGCATCTCAGGATTGAGATGCGCCGTATCCTCTGCGGCCTGACTGACTCGACACAAAACAGAATAGTAAAAGTTTTCCGGGTTGTCTCCCGGTCAGCACTTGTCTTTATTCCAGAGTCTTCAAGTTAGACTCACGTTCAGCTCTTTAATATCGATCATTGAAGGAGTCGGAAACATCGCGCTCCCTCATCGCCAATTCAGTAATATTGAACACTCCTTGCTCGTCCTTAATTTCCACGCCGTTCTTCTTTAATATCTGTATAAACAAAGTTCTGTCCCTTTCGGGCAGAGATGACAAAATGATAGACGGGAAATTCTTATTATCATATAGGCATAAATAAGCAAGGTGGGGTGGTAGTTCAATAAACACATCATTATTCAAATTCGTTTTCTCAACTATTCTCCTACGTTTGTTAATTACTACGCAATCATACCACTCGTCATCAGAATCATTAACAATATTGCGTCTAAGTTCGTTGGGTACATTAAGGTCAATAAATTCCTCAAAGTTCTCATGATTAGGATTAGTTGAGTTGTTTTGAATCAATGTTTCTCCCATAAGCCTAGCTTCAAGATCGAGGTCCATACGCTCTCTTAATCCTAGCATATAGACACCTCTAATTATGCTTTTAACAGGATCTTGGCACTTATAGACTAGTTTATTATTCCCTACCCTTAATGAGATTTTTCTTTTAAACACATCAATCTTAGCATGGGCAGTAGACAAGAAAGGTCTTCCAAGGATTAAAGGAATCTTAACATCCTCGGGCATATCTAATATAACAAAGTCCACAGGGAAAATAAACTTCTCAATCTTAACTAGAATATTATTAGCAATCCCTTCAGGTCGTTTTACCGTTTTATCAGCCAATTCAATAAGTAACTTAGTTGGTGCTAATTTTCCTAGTCCTAGGGTAGTGAATGTCTTAAGGGGCATTACACTAACGCTAGCTCCTAAGTCAGCTAACACATTATTGAAATATATATCATTAATTGAACAAGGCAAAGTAAAACTTCCTGGGTCCTTTTCTTTGTGAGGCAAGGCATTTAAGTCAGTTGCAGAGCTCTCTTCTTTCATTGTAGCCTTGATCTCCTCTTCAATCTTTGTCTTCTCTTTGAGTAGTCTCCTTAAACTGATTGAAGAATTAAAGAAAAATTTTGGTCTTGCACCATCATTACCATTCATCAGTCTTCTAGGAAAAGGAATGTTAGGAGTGACTTCTTCAGTGGTGCTTAAGGCCTTGACATGATCTCTTGGGTTGGTTTCAGTTGAGCTAGGTAAACTTCCATATCCCCTTTCTTGAAGAACTTTGCTCATTTGACCAATTTGTTGTTCCAATGCTTTGATCGAAGCTCCTTGATTTCTTGTAATAGTGTCCGTTGAAGCTCGGATTTCTTTGATCATAGCAGTGTTCTCTTCATGTCTCTTAGCAGCATCGGCCATAATTTGCTTTAGAGTGTCATCTAAAGTCTGCCTCCTCTCTTGATAAGCGGGATTAAAGTTGTTCTTTTGATAGAATCCCGGGGTGGCTTCCCTAAATCTTCCTGAAGGTCAGAATGGTTGTCCAAATTGGGTGTAATATGCTTCTTCAAACGTCTCACTTTCATTCTTATTCGGGCAATCTTTAATGTAGTGAGGTCCTTCGCACTTTTCACATCCAACTTGGGCGGCATACACTTTTTCATCACGCTTCTTCATCTCTCTACTAATTTTATCCAATTGAGCTTGAATAGCAGTAAACCCGTCAAAATTAGTGCTGCTCTTAGATCTAGTAGAGGTCCCATCGTGCCATTTTTGAGAATGATCAGCAGCTTCTTGGATCGCTTTCCTAGCATTGGCTGCACTCATTTGAGGCACAGCTCCTTTAGCGTCCAAGATTTGTCTAGTAGGCACGTCCAATCCTTGATAAAACAATATTATCTCCTGCATAGGGGTTAGATAGTGTTGAGGACATTTTACCAGTAAATCTTTAAATCGTTCCCAAGCTTGATAAAGAGTTTCATCAGGCTCTTGCTTGAAACTGTTGATAGCCTCCATCTTTTTAGCAGTCTTAGCAGGTGGACAATATCTCTTCAGGAATTTGCTCTTCAAATCTTCCCATGTAGTGATTGAACTAGCAGGTTCATTCCTCAGCCACTTGTTAGCAGCTCCTTTTAACGAGATTGGAAAGATTCTTAGCATGAGTTGATCGTCAGTGACTCCTTCTGAAGTAAACAAATCCGCAATCTCGAGGACCTTTTCAACATGCTCATTAGGATCCTCATGTTCTGATCCACTGAAAGCATTTTCTCTTAGCTCCTTGAGAAACTGACCCTTCAATTCAAACTTAGACTTATCATCAAACTTTGGTCTAGCAACTCCTGAAGTGTAATCAGCACGGGTTTTGTTCATGTATTCCTCCATAGTTGTGTTTTCGCCCATTCTTTCTGTTTCTTCTTCCTCTTTCTCTTCAGAAAAATAATCAAGCTCGAATGAACTTGAAATATCAAAGCTTTTTGTGTTGAAAAGTCTTTTAAGCGAATGAAAGACTCGTTCAGGATCTTCGAAAGGTTGAATCAAGTTCTTCGTAGAACTCCTGGTCATGCACTTCCTGAAATCAACACAAAAACATCAGTAGGGTATGCTCAAGAAAGTAATATATCAGAAAATTAACAACGAAAACGGAATACGAAAAATAAAAGTTACTGATATCTGCAGACGATGCGCCGTATCCAAAAAGTTGGATACGCCGTATCTTACAATCGTTAAAATTAAATCAGACTTTTATTCAGAAAATAGATACGCCGCTTAGAAATTAGAATGCGCCGTATCAGTTTTAATTATCAAAAATCGATATTTATTTAAAATCAAATGCGTCGTATTAACAAAAGTTAATGCGCCGTATTTTCGTTACGTTTCAAAATATAAGATTTTTGATTCAGAAGATACGCCGTATCGACAGAGATCGATGCGTCGTATCTGTTTAATAATTCGAAAACTGTTTTTAATTAAAATAATAGATACGCCGTATCTGCTAGGGCAGATGCGTCATATCGCGTTAACGCTTAGAAAAAATTTCTTATTAAAAACAGATACGCCGTATCTTGGGGAAAGATGCGTCATATCGAATTAATTAAACGCGTTGTATTTTATAAAAAATTAAACGCAATACGCCGCATCTATGAAAATAGATGCGCCGTATCGTTTGAATAAGCTCAGTACAACGATAGCAGAACACAGAAAATATGAAAAATAAAAACAATAATAAACAAACGAAAACAAACCAAAATAAAAGAAAACAAATAACACACAAAACAAAAAATATGCAAATAATACAATGAATGCAAATTAACCTAATATACAACACAGTTAGCAGTTAGATTAAAAATTAAAAAGAAAAACCTAATTAAAATACTAATCAAATTAACAGATAATAACAATTCACTCCCCGGCAGCGGCGCTAAAAACTTGATGCGTGCGTGCGAGTGCTCTAATTTATACCCACGGTATGTCGTTGTGGTTTTAGCAGTATTCAAGTTTTAAATTTATATTTAGCCGACTTATCAATAACACACACACTTTAACAAGCAGTGTACCCGGTCAGTATGTATATAATGGTAAGTAGAGTGTCGATCACTAAGAGTGGAACGTATTATCTAGTTATTCTAATTAGTATTTTAATATCTTAAGTTAGCTATACAACCTAATTTAATGCAATGGGGTTCAGCCTGAGAGACTGGCACGGTTTGGTTGCAATTAAATAATAAACTAACTAATAGGCACGAATCAGCGAATAGCACACACGTACACAGATAAATACTCGAGACAATAAGAAGACCTGTCCTGATAGTTAAGTAGCTTGTCACTTGTTTTATTGCTAGTTTTATATGAAGTGTATAGTTCGATGCAACGCACCGAGATTAAGTCCTTTCTCGTTGGTTCTAATCTTATCGGCGAGTAAACCTTTAATGATTACTTATGACTATCCCATTTATCTTTCTTCCTACTTTTCTACAGACGATAGAATGCATAGGCGATCTAATAAATAGGCGAGGAAGGGGCATGGCGACCCAAGCAATGCTCAGCTAGACACAGAGGTTATCAATGCACTAATAAAAGTCACCAAAAACATCAACATATAAACTTTAATTAATGGGAAAGCAATTTTAAGGGGAGTTGAAGTGAATGATAACATAACACAAGCCCATCAATCCTGATCAATTAAAGTGTACTAATACAATAAAACAAAACTACTTAATGAATTGAATACATGCAGGACCTTCTTACAGCTCTCGTATCTTTGTTCAAGGTGTGTCTTGTGCTGCTACTTCGACTGAATTCGGCCTAGGGCTTCTGTCCTTCGAATATCGTACGTACCAAAAGCCTCTTAAAGTCGTCTGACTTTGGGGTATTTATAGTTTCTGTCTGAGGTAAGATGCGGCGCATCTAATAAGTAGATGCGGCACATTGACTTAACTTCGCGTGGGGTCCAAGATTAATATATTCAGGAATATTCGTACACCGCCAGAAGATGCGGCGTAACTCCATTCTCAGATGCGGCGCATGTCCTCTTGTATCTTGGATCGTATCTTGTGAAATCTTGATAGTGATGCGCCGTATGTAATAAGTAAGATGCGGCGTATCTGGAGCAGAATAGTCTTGATCTTGTACATTTCAGTAGACTCTTAACTTCTTGCTTGTTTTGCTCCATAATTAGTCCAAAATCGCCAAGTTTCACCAAATACTTGTTTTTACCTGAGAATTACAAAAGTAAACATTAACGTATTAATTCTCATACATAATATAATAAAACAAGTCAAATAAATAGGATAAATGACGGTAATAAAATGTACTTATTTGAGTTCATCAATTATGATGACCACATTCCTCATGATTTAGCATCTGATCATGAAGACCACGTCGATGGTGAAGATGAAGCTGGCACTAATAATGATGATTTTTATCTTAGTGATGTAGGAGATTGATCTCAAATTATAATTTGTTAAACGACACTTATTTGAATGAAATTGTTATCGAGTTGTTAAATGTGTTTATTTATTTATTTATTTAATTATTTGTTATTATCTTTTTTGGTTTATATTGTTATTTATTTGAATGTGTGTATATATATGCGTATATGTGTTTCTTCACTAATTTCTATGTTCTAGTACAGATGGCGGATGTCATGGCTACGAGCCATGGTGGTGATGGAGGCCACGAGCCACCCCGGGATCCCGCGAGGAGGATAGGCACCAATTGCGAGCGTAAGAATTTCTCCATTATTTTAATTAAACTTGATCATTATTTGAAATTGATAACTTATTATTTTATGTCACCATCACTTTAATTTGATTACTTGCAGGCTCTAGTTCGAGAGCTCCCAGGCCTAAGCCTACTAAGCCTGGGTCAAAAATAGGGAAAGGCGGGAAGGTGGTTCGCGGTGCCACCCAGAACGCAGCCTTACATGCCATGAGGAATGACACAGGGCGCCCGGTCTCTATCAGATTCAATAGGAATGCCAAAGGCATGTGGCAGCATGTAGGCCCTCACGCTATGTGGTTCTCGAACTTTGTGGGGAGCTTGATACGGGACACCGTTCCACTGTATTACAATTCGTGGGATGTTGTTCCAGAGGCCTCGAAGGTACACGTGGATAATCGGCTCAACGTAAGTTTTTTTTTTATCTTTTATTTTTTTAATTATTGTGTTTATTTATTTTAAATGTGTTTATTTATTTAAATTTGTCTCTTTATTTAAATTTGTATATTTATTTTAATTATATTTTATTGCAGCATTTCTTTGATCTCGCCCCCCACCTTGCCGGTCCAAATGGGGAGGCGATTGTCGCTAGTATCGAAGCTTACCTGAAAAAGATATACAATGACCAAAAGTACAAGCACAAGAAGAAAAAATTTACAAAGGCAGGTGGGGTCGAGAAACTGGACGAAATCAAGGCAAAGCGTCCCGAGAACATGGCGGAAGATGAATGGGAACAGCAGGTAAATTTCTGGATCGACACATACTTTGTTATTATTTATTATTATTATTATTATTATTATTATTATTATTATTATTATTATTATTATTATTATTATTATTATTATTAATTATTATTATTATAATAAGCAGATTGAGCACTGGAGCGACCCCAAGAAGTTGAAGATCGGGGAGATCAATAGCCAAAATAGGAGCAAAATGAAGACTGCCACTCTTCATGGATCACATTCCTTGGCTGTCATTGCTGATAACTTCGTAAGACACTTTTTAATCATTTTATTTATATATATAGTGTTGGGTGAGTATTGATTGATTTTATTTATAAACAGTTGAACTCCCCCGACCCCGACTCCGAGGATACTCGAGACCATATAGACATGTACAGACACACCCATACCACCAGAGGGGGCGCCTGGGAGTCCGAGGAGGCCGAATCCAGATACGTAAGTATAATTTATTTCCAAAAACTCACCAACATTAATGCAATATAATAATGGGATAATTATTAAAATGCCCCGGTTGCCCAAGTGCTAAGACTATCCGCCCCGGTTTCACAAAATTCTCCCCTTAGACCAGGGTAACTGATCCGACGGACCACAGGATGCCACGTCACCGACCAAAATACCTCTACTACTGTTGCTACGATGTACATGGGACGTATTGTTTTTTGGGCAACTTTCGATTTTTGGGCAACAAATACATGAACAAAAGGATATTTTGGTCATTTTACGCCTATATTCAACTCATATAAACCATCTGATCTCACAACCCTTCACAACATTCAAATCATATAAACCATCTCACCACCCGACGCCACCACCATCCAACGCCACCACCACCTGACGCCACCTCCACCGGACTCCTTGAATGGGTGAATGGCACATTACACCAGAAGAAGTTATTAAAAGAAGTCTTAATCCTGAAGCAGCAACTACTAGCAGGGATGGTCTAGCTAAGACATTATATTCCCGCTTATTTGACTGGTACTCAAGCCTTTTTTCATAGTATGTTTATCAGTGGGAATTTATTATTGCAACTTCAATCACTACTGTGGTCCTGAATGTGCATGAATATTTTATATCTGCAGGCTAGTAAATAAAATTAATATGTCTATTGGGCAAGATCTGAATTCAAAATCTCTGATTGGTGTTCTTGACTATATATGGGTTCGAGAGCTTTAAGCTGAATAGGTAAAATCTGATATAATAGAACAGTTACTATTCTTAGAGCTTCTTCAGTCACTTGATTGTAATGATCAACAAGAGTTGTCTATGCAGTTTTGAAAAATTTTGTATTAATTTCACTAATGAGAAGTTGCAACAACATTTCAATCAGGTGCGACTTCAGGAGTTTATGACATAAATGGTCATTATTCATTTTATCAACCTATCACTGATGTTTTTTTTTTTTTTTTTTTTTTTTTTTTTTCCTTTTTAATATCATACATCATGTGTTCAAGATGGAGCAAGAGGAATATACCAAAGAGCAAATTGACTGGAGCTACATAGAATTTGTAGATAATAAAGATGTCCTAGAACTTATTGAAAAGGTTCACACAAATTTCTCATTTTTTTGATATGGTTATTCTTTTTTGCTAACCATCTAACAGTAGTGTTGGTTTATAACATATATATGGCTGCAAGTACATAATATATTAGTGGTTTCAAGATGAAATATTATAATTTGGAAATTGACCACTTTTCCCTTAGTTTACATGTAACAAAACAGTAGACTCATTCTCCATCAAGTACAAAACAGTAGACTCATTCTCCCTTAGCTGCCTTTAGTGTTCCTCTTGACCAAAGTGATGATGAGATAGTAATAACTCAATGTCTGGAAGGCTTTCGTTCTGCATATCCATGTTACAGCAGCAATGTCCATGAAGACTCAGCGAGATGCTTTCTTGACATCACTGACAAAGTTTACTTCCCTTCATTCACCAGCTGATATAAATAGAAGAACATAGAAGCTATCAAGGTTTGTGTCTATGTTCCAAAGCTATTATTATACACATAATTAATGTATAAGATTTTTATATGTTTTGCAATGTGTTTTATGCATCAACTATTGCTTTACAGAAAGGAGATCCCTTCTAACAGAAGTGGTAGGAAAGAATCTTAAATGTTGAACATACGAGAAGCTAGAAAGATCCCTGCTAACAGAAGAAGTTATTGTTTTGATTTAAACTATCATCTGAATGTCATTTTCATTTTAACTTGTGAAATATGATATTTTCTCCATTGTTTCACAGGAAATATATTCTTAGTATTTTTTTTTATTGATTCACAGGCAATAGTTACCATTGCAGATGAAGATGGTAACTATCTACAGGAGGCATGGGAGCATATCCTGACATGTGTTTCTCGTTTTGAGCATCTGCATCTGTTGGGAGCAGGGGCTCCTTCAGATGCAACATTTTTTTCTTTAATCAGAATGAATCTGAAAAATCGAAACATACAAAGTTAAATATCCTTCCAGTTCTCAAAAAGAATGGAGCTGGTAGGATTCAGCAAGCAGCTGCAGGAAAGAGAAGAGGTTCATATGATAGTGCTGGCATTGGTGGAAATACTTCTGCAGGTATCACAGCAGAGCAGGCTAATAATTTGGTCTCTAAGTTGAACATATTGGAACAAGTTGGCGAAATGAACCGTGTATTCACAAGGAGTCAGAAACTTAACAGCGAGGCAGTAGTTGACTTTTTTAAGGCACTTTGCAAGGTGTATATGGAGGAACTAGGATCGACATCTGATCCACGAGTGTTCAGCCTAACTAAAATAGTTGAAATTGCGTACGTTACTTCCACATCTGTCTCACTCAGTTACTTGACCGGTAGTTATACTTATAGGTCTTATAGTGTGTATCAGAGTTGGCAAGATGGGCAGGGTAACAGATCAAAACATATCAATTTAGTCCAGGTCGGGTTGACCTTTCAACACTATTTTGTCCTTTCTGAAGTAATTTAAATATGATATAAAAACTTATTGCTACATTGGTAATATATAATATTTTGAATAAAATGAAGCTTAGGCAGTTGTATGCTGAAAATTACTTTGCATGAATTTCAACCTGTTTGAGCGGTCGCCTTTTATATTTGATCCCCTATTTACCCCCTTTGCGATAATATTCAACCCAAATCGACCCATCATAATTCATAAGTAAATAGAGGTAATTTTACACCATCAAATTCACCGCGCACACCTGAAAGTAGAGTTTTAAAATTTATAAGCATGTGCTTTATTTGTTTTACTGTGCTGTTCTCGTATCATCATGTATGCGTTTGCTGTTTTCTCTGCTGCTGAATTGTAACTTAAATGAGGATACATAGTTATATATTGAGCAATGCACTTATTGTATTATGTTTATCAGTTCACGTAGCTGTCACATGAGTGCTTGATCATTATTTTGTAATAATCATTTTTGTTTTCGGACTGCGTATATTAATATTTGTCTTTGATGTGCAGGGTTTCGGGTATGCCATTCTCTAGGAGGTGGTACAGTTTCTGGTATGGGTACACTATTGATTTCAAAGATCAGGGAAGAATACCCCGACCGAATGATGATGACCTTCTCTGTTTTCCCATCACCCAAGGTTTCAGACACTGTTGTTGAGCCTTACAATGCCACATTGTCTGTTCACCAGCTTGTGGAAAATGCCGATGAGTGTATGGTTGTTGATAACGAAGCTTTGTATGATATTTGCTTCAGAACCCTCAAGCTCACAACCCCTAGCTGTAAGTTTACTATTCTGCTGTCACACTTTTATATTATTTGTTAATTGGCGTTATCCAAGAAGTTTAACCTAACTAATGTTGTTTTTTTCAATGAACTAACCAAACACGTGCTGATTAAATGAGTTTAAAAATAGGCTCAAGGCAGAAATATGTGGGTTTGGCAGCATTTAAGGTCGTGTCTTGGTTTGGCTTTGCATTTTTCTTCCATCAACTTGTAATATTTAGACATTTGGATAGTTTGATCGTGCGTTATAAGGTCGGTTTCTACCGTTTTGTACTAGCTAACCAGGGCAGGAGCATGTAGCGTGGCCGATGAACAGCGGAGTCTTGTTTAAACTTGCACGTTTGTATATGATAGAACAGTGGAGTTCATGTAACCAGTGGCGAAGCTAGAAAATTTTTTATTGGAGCACGGAAACAAATATTTTTCGGGAATAACAAGTTCCTTATATTTTAACAACTCCATGGTCAGTAAGGTATAAAATTGCTAAAGGAATTGCTGAGGCTGTGAGGTATTTGCATAACGGAACAGAAAGATGTGTGGTTCATAGAGACATTAAGCCTTCAAACATTCTTCTTTCTTCAAGAAAATCACCTAAGGTGAGGAATAAATTTGTTTTAATGTTATCATATGTATACCCTGATCTGAAGGTGTCATTGAGAGTTAATGATTTTTTTATCTTTCTGGGTTGCAGCTATGTGATTTTGGATTAGCCACATGGACTTCTGCCCCGTCGGTTCCCTTTCTTTGCAAAACTGTCAAAGGAACATTCGGGTGAGATTTTGATCAAGATTTTGCATAAACTTTTGGTTTTGGTTGGTGGGAATGACTAAAAATGATTTCTTTTTACAGGTATTTGGCTCCTGAATATTTCCAACATGGGAAAGTATCTGATAAAACCGATGTTTATGCCTTTGGGGTGGTTCTTTTAGAACTTATAACAGGACGTAAGCCGATTGAAACACGAAGAGGCGCAGGAGAAGAGAACTTGGTTTTGTGGGTGAGTCATTCCTATCATTCTGCTTTTTAGCAGAGTATGTATTTTAAACGATCAAAACTGTCATTTTTAGACTCAACTAGTTGGGGTCAAAACAATCAGATAGGTAGTGACACCATTGCTGCTGGTGATCCTGCTGGTCGCTCATTCATTGCTGCTGGTAGTGACACCATTGCTGCTGCATTCATTATTCTGCTGCTCTCGGTAAAAAAAAAAAAAAAAAAAAAAAAAAAAAAAAAAAAAAAAAACTTGTTGTAAATTTTTCATCTTTTTCATTTTCTTTCTTTATTTTATTTTTATTTAGTTAAAAAAAAAAGAAAAAAAAAAGGCACCCGGGGTCATCATGGTGGTTCCGAGGGGGGCCTCATTATTGGTCGTGGTTCTTCAAATGCTTACGCCTCTTCGGAAGTTGATGGCGCCACTCTTAACCCGGATATCCCTCTTCTTACTTATGGTCAAGAGGTAGTAATTCTATCACATTTTATAACTCTCAGGTAATATGCCGTTTTTCTTAACCCAATCCGCTCTTTTTTTAGTAATTCATCATTAATAGGTAACAAACTGATGCATTGATTTATTTTCTTCTTTGTTGTTTTCTTGAATCAAACATATGCACAGAGCTTCCTTTCCGTTGCCTTCATTTGTCAAGAGGGAAGTGAATTTCTTTGAAGATTATTAATTATTTTGCGTGAGCGCCGATTATTATGTTGAGGTGTAGTTATGTTAGACTTTACTGATATGGATTCTCGGGTAAAACTAATGTTATCTATTGGAGTTTGGTTATTTGTCTATGTACATGATAGTGAATCTTTGCTATGTACTACAGCAATAATATAGCTTGAGAAATGCATTCTGGTTGTTTTACAAGTTAATATGTTTACTCGAATTACATGTCAAAGTCAAATATTTGCATGGTGATTTTGGACTTTGGACAGTAGAAAGCAAGAAAGCAAAACTTGGAGTACGCAATATTTATTTGTTTTGTATTTTTTGGGCAACTTTTTCAAACTATAAGTTGCCCAAAAAATACAAAAGTTATTTGGCAACTTTTGTATTTTTTGGGCAACTTTTCCAAAAAATACAAAAGTTGCCCAACTATACCAACAGGAACCATACCAGCAGGAACTACATACCTGCCAGCAGGAACCAACTATACTACAGCAGCAGAATAAAATAACTTCTATTTTATACTTGGAACTTTTGTATTTTTTGGGCAACAATAAATTCCCAAAATAAGTTGACTTTTGTATTTTTTGGGCAACTTTTCCAAAAAATACAAAATTACAAAAGTTGCCCAACTCGCTGCAGGAACCAACTATACTAACAGGAGAAATGAAATAACTTCTTTTAATAATTCATGTGGGTATACTTGGGCAACTTTTGTATTTTTTTGGGCAACTTTTCCAAAAAATACAAAAGTTGCCCAACTATACCAGCAGGAACCATACCTGCAGGAACTACATACCCGCCAGCAGGAACCAACTATACTAACACTAGAAATGAAATAACTTCTATTTTAATAATTCCTAACACACATAGACATGACCCGCTTAAAAAAAAGCACAGGGATAAGATCTGTAAAAATCGGCAAACCACAAGGACGATTTATGTAATTAACTCACAATTTAATGTAAGCCTAGTGTGAAAAATATAACATTTTGGAGTTTATATACCAAGATTAACACACAAAAATTTGGTTTCATAATATCAAGTATCTACAACACATGTTCATTACAACTTGAGTTGAATCAATACAAGCTTATATATAGTCTGGTCAATACAAATCTAGGGACTCAAGGACCCTGCGAGCTTGGATGTGAAGAGCCGTGAGTCTTTGCTCAGGATCAAGAGTCGAACCAAATTGACTGGCAGCCCATATTAAGGAAGCTAATTTCTCACCTAGGAGACGCCTTATGTCCTCATGTATGGCTGCCATCGGTGCTCCTTCCTTCCCGTTTACATGCCCAATCAGTAAAAACAAGAACTCTCCATAGATAAAAAAAGGTTGGCCATGATACGCCGCGTTGCGGCGGAGCAATGATGCATGCAAAGAAATAATGACAATTATGCTCTTAAGTGTACAGGCAAGTGACTAACTTAAGTTCTTGATAAGAGAAAAAAACAATCCAATTCAGAAAAGAAAATTACTTTACTGGTAAAAATAATATAAAGAACTTACATGAACTTCCAGATTTTTTCTTGCCACTCTTTGACAACAAATTGGTTGCAATACTAATACACTTTGAATGATATGGAGCAGGATAACCATCACAACATATTAAGTTATCGTTGATGTAGAAAGTTATAAGAAGGTATAAATAGTTATGCTTTTTACATAAAACACAGCCAAAAAAAATCACAGGCTCAAGTGCGAACATAATAGACAGCGAAAAGACCATCTAGATTCACATTCTCTGTCGGCGGTGGGAACTCCAGTTATTATAAGTTGATGCTCTGAAACCACACTTATAAATGGAGAAACATTATTATATTTTATGGGTTTCAAATCATGTTTCTAGGCAAAAAGCATAGGTAAAAGTCTAAAGATCTGATTTTGTTAACAATAAAATGAAACTATTTTTAGCAAAATTAAGCAAAAGGCATGTACTAAATAAAGTAAAGGAAAAAAATGTGATCGAGATTTGAACCTGTAAATCTTCTATTGATGCATAGGCTTACTAATCTGAGTAATGAGTCAAAGCATCAACAAACAATAAGTATTTATTAATGCTGTTTATCTACTTTTTGTATACTGATGCAACACACATGAAAATAAGTTTTATGAATAACGTAATGCTACTACGTACTGTTTACCTGAATGCTTACTGGTGGTGGTCCGCCAGTTAATGGTGCGGAGGTTTAAGGCGATTCCATTAGGGATTTCTACCTTAGTAGATGGAAGACCAACCAAATCTCAATTTCTAAAGATAGAACTTACTTCTTTGCTGGCTAAACCTAGGAACAGCAATAAACAGAATAGCAAATAAATTAATCAAGTATAAGCAAGGTTATTTGTATGATTGAGGAGTAAAGAGACGACCTTAACAGCAAAAAGGATAATTCCCAAAATTGCAGCTGCAAACAATTGACTTGTGCCTTCTGGATCTCTTTATGAGAACCGGCATGAGCAAACAACCAAGCCAAATGAACCACTTGAGCTTTTTGTATTCCCATCCTAATTCTCATCTGAGGCCTGAGCCAGTCAAGAAACAAAAAACCAAACAGATTTGCAAACATATGGTGCCGACTGTGGCACAATCACTACACTCGCATACCCCTGCCCAACTTGATTATGACTAACTTCATTTTTTAATCACTTTGCTTTGATTTGATTCCCACTCTAAAAACATTTTTAATTTAATCCTATATTAGATCTCAACTTTTTCCCATGGATTTTGACTTTTCTTGGTCAAAGTCAAAGGGTTTATTTTTCATCTCAAGTGATCTCAGCTCCATTTGTGTTTCATCAAACTTAAAAGTCCATTGCTTTATGCAGTATGAATAATGTAAAAAATATTAGTAAAAGCTAACAAAAAAACTTTTGAAATTATCTTATGCAATTAAACAGCCTAAAAATTGAACCAAAAATTGCTTCTTGTCAAAAAGAAAAAAATGACTTATCAATTCTACGTACGGCTTTTCTTTTGGGTTTCATGATTAATAAGCGAATAAGCTAAAAGTGAATGAAGAAAGCCGGCTACTAAAAAATTGGCAAACGCATAATACAAAAGAACATGTCAATAACAACAATTAACAGATAATTCACATAATTAACACTAAAGAGAACTAATAAACATCAATAGCATGAGCCATCTGCTCAATATACGGTTATGGGAAAACAGAGAAGGTCATCATCATTCGGTCGGGGTATTCTTCCCTGATCTTTGAAATCAATAGTGTACCCATACCAGAAACTGTACCACCTCCTAGAGAATGGCATACCCGAAACCCTGCACATCAAAGACAAATATTAATATACGCAGTCCGAAAACAAAAATGATTATTACAAAATAATGATCAAGCACTCATGTGACAGCTACGTGAACTGATAAACATAATACAATAAGTGCATTGCTCAATATATAACTATGTATCCTCATTTAAGTTACAATTCAGCAGCAGAGAAAACAGCAAACGCATACATGATGATACGAGAACAGCACAGTAAAACAAATAAAGCACATGCTTATAAATTTTAAAACTCTACTTTCAGGTGTGCGCGGTGAATTTGATGGTGTAAAAATTACCTCTATTTACTTATGAATTATGATGGGTCGATTTGGGTTGAATATTATCGCAAAGGGGGTCAAATAGGGGATCAAATATAAAAGGCGACCGCTCAAACAGGTTGAAATTCATGCAAAGTAATTTTCAGCATACAACTGCCTAAGCTTCATTTTATTCAAAATATAATATATTACCAATGTAGCAATAAGTTTTTATATCATATTTAAATTACTTCAGAAAGGACAAAATAGTGTTGAAAGGTCAACCCGACCTGGACTAAATTGATATGTTTTGATCTGTTACCCTGCCCATCTTGCCAACTCTGATACACACTATAAGACCTATAAGTATAACTACCGGTCAAGTAACTGAGTGAGACAGATGTGGAAGTAACGTACGCAATTTCAACTATTTTAGTTAGACTGAACACTCGTGGATCAGATGTCGATCCTAGTTCCTCCATATACACCTTGCAAAGTGCCTTAAAAAAGTCAACTACTGCCTCGCTGTTAAGTTTCTGACTCCTTGTGAATACACGGTTCATTTCGCCAACTTGTTCCAATATGTTCAACTTAGAGACCAAATTATTAGCCTGCTCTGCTGTGATACCTGCAGAAGTATTTCCACCAATGCCAGCACTATCATATGAACCTCTTCTCTTTCCTGCAGCTGCTTTGCTGAATCCTACCAGCTCCCTTCTTTTTGAGAACTGGAAGGATATTTGACTTTGTATGTTTTGATTTTTCAGATTCATTTGATTAACAGAAAAAAAGGTTGCATCTGAAGGAGCCCCTGCTCCCAACAGATGCAGATGCTCAAAACGAGAAACACATGTCAGGATATGCTCCCATGTCTCCTGTAGATAGTTACCATCTTCATCTGCAATGGTAACTATTGCCTGTGAATCAATAAAAAAAATAGTAAGAATATATTGCCTGTGAAACAATGGAGAAAATATCATATTTCACAAGTTAAAATGAAAATGACATTCAGATGACAGTTTAAATCAAAACAATAACTTCTTCTGTTAGCAGGGATCTTTCTAGCTTCTTGTATGTTCAACATTTAAGATTCTTTCCTACCACTTCTGTTAGAAGGGATCTCCTTTCCGTAAAGCAATAGTTGATGCATAAAACACATTGCAAAACATATAAAAATCTTATACATTAATTATGTGTATAATAATAGCTTTGGAACATAGACACAAACCTTGATAGCTTCTATGTTCTTCTATTTATATCAGCTGGTGAATGAAGGGAAGTAAACTTTGTCAGTGATGTCAAGAAAGCATCTCGCTGAGTCTTCATGGACATTGCTGCTGTAACATGGATAGCAGAACGAAAGCCTTCCAGACATTGAGCTATTACTATCTCATCATCACTTTGGTCAAGAGGAACACTAAAGGCAGCTAAGGGAGAATGAGTCTACTGTTTTGTACTTAATGGAGAATGAGTCTACTGTTTTGTTACATGTAAACTAAGGGAAAAGTGGTCAATTTCCAAATTATAATATTTCATCTTGAAACCACTAATATATTATGTACTTGCAGCCATATATATGTTATAAACCAACACTACTGTTAGATGGTTAGCAAAAAAGAATAACCATATCAAAAAAATGAGAAATTTGTGTGAACCTTTTCAATAAGTTCTAGGACATCTTTATTATCTACAAATTCTATGTAGCTCCAGTCAATTTGCTCTTTGGTATATTCCTCTTGCTCCATCTTGAACACATGATGTATGATATTAAAAAGGAAAAAAAAAAAAAAAAAAAAAAACATCAGTGATAGGTTGATAAAATGAATAATGACCATTTATGTCATAAACTCCTGAAGTCGGACTCTAAAAACATTTTTAATTTAATCCTATATTAGATCTCAACTTTTTCCCATGGATTTTGACTTTTCTTGGTCAAAGTCAAAGGGTTTATTTTTCATCTCAAGTGATCTCAGCTCCATTTGTGTTTCATCAAACTTAAAAGTCCATTGCTTTATGCAGTATGAATAATGTAAAAAATATTAGTAAAAGCTAACAAAAAAAACTTTTGAAATTATCTTATGCATTTAAACAGCCTAACAATTGAACCAAAAATTGCTTCTTGTCAAAAAGAAAAAAATGACTTATCAATTCTACGTACGGCTTTTCTTTTGGTTTTCATGATTATTAAGCGAATAAGCTAAAAGTGAATGAAGAAAGCCGGCTACTAAAAAATTGGCAAACGCATAATACAAAAGAACATGTCAATAACAACAATTAACAAATAGTTCACATAATTAACACTAAAGAGAACTAATAAACATCAATAGCAAAGCAAGCAAACAATTAAACATCAATAGTAAAGCAATAATAAACGTACCAACAACGATCAATTAAAGGCAGCAACAAAAGAAACAGATACTAGCAAAGAAGTGAATCAGATTATTTTCAATTGGAATCACGAAACGAAGGAGAAGACCGAACAAGCGACCACCTAAAATAAAGCAACAACATATTACATACTTTATAATCAAAACCTACACGAGAAATGATAGATACCCACAGGAACGAGAATGAACTCACAAACAGAACAATGGTGGCACCGCGGCGGTGGAGGGTTACGATGATGGTGGGGATTCGGTGGTGATGGGGTTTCGGCTATGGAGGGATTCCGGTGGGGAGGGAGTTGTGGTAGTGTTAGATCTGAAATGGATCTGTGTGTTTGTGTTATAAAGATAGAGAGGTATAGATAAACAGTGCATAAGTATAATATGTAAAATGACTAAAAAACCATCTGTTCAATATACGGTTGCCCAATAAATAGAAAGTTGCCCAAAAAACACTATGGGCACGTGTCACCTTCTGATGCAAGCCGTCGTATTGTACGAGTTGCCCTGGTCTAAATGGAGAATTTTGTGAGATCGAGTCGGATAGTCTTAGCACTTGGGCAACCGGGGTATTTTAGTAATTATCCCTATAATAAGTCACGACTTATATTACTTTTCTTGTTTTTTTGTAACTAAACAGAATGAGATGGTCCGGCTGCGGTCAGAGAGCACCTCCTCTGGGACGCGTATGTCAGATGCGGATATCCTGAGCCACGTGATCGGTGGCAAGCAGAGGGGACATATTCCTGGCATAGGTCCAGTTTTACCCGGAGGTGGTCGCAGGCCGACTCTGAGCTCCTCACGAGCTCATGACGAAGCCTCCTCGTCCTCATTGCGCGAGACCGTGACGCGGCAAGAGAACACGCTGCAGCAGCAAGGGAACACGCTGCAGATGATTCTGGATTGGGCGAGGAGACAGCCGGGCTTTCCTAGGGAGCTAGCAGCGGGATTGCCGGGGACATCAGGATCCCAGAATGCGTCGCCGGGTGAGTCTAGACATGCAGGGGAGGGTAGTCGGGGAGCTGGGGGTAGTGGGGGTAATGGGGATGGTGGGGAGAATCGGGATTAGTGTATGGGTCGGATGGGTCACTTTATGTTTGTTTTGGGTTATTGGATATAGTTGTGTACATTTAGATGGATTATTATGTGTTAGGATTCCCACTAAACTGTTCCTCACTAGCTTATGTATAGTTTTGTAGAATATCATGTGGATCACGGTTTTTGAACCGTTTTTGGCGAATTAGGATTCATATGATTATGTTTAGCGAATTTGGATTGTTTAGCGAAGTTGGATTAATATTATTTTTAGCGAATTTTGTTTGAATTTGGTGTTGTTATATATATATGTTTAGCGAATTTGGTTTTAATTTAGTGTTGGCGAATTTGTGGTTATGGCGGAAAAAACCTGCATTTGGTAACCTGCATTTGGATAACCTGCATTTGGTAGGTTTTTTCTGCACACCATTGCGGGAAAAACCTGGATTTACCCATTTTGCAGCAATTTGCTGCAAAATGGGTCAGACACTTTTAGCGGGGACATGTCCCCGCTAAAAGTAAGAAACATATTTATATTAAAATCTTATTTACGGTGACATGTCCCCGCAGAAAGTATTTCGAAAATATTAAAAAATAGTTTTCTGCGGGGACATGTCCTCGCAAAAAGAAGAATAATAATATTATATAACGACTGATTAATTATTTTTTAATTAATCTCGTTACTTTTCTGCGGGGACGTGTCCCCGCGAAAAACCCCCTGCCACGCTGGACAATCTTTGACCGGCTAGAAAGAGGTGGGACCCACACGTCACCGCAGAAAGGTTGTAAAAGTCACCGCGGAATGTATCAGCGACGAGTTTCCCGCGGTGACGTTTGGGCGGCGCCATGTCGCCGCGGAAAGGGTATTTGCGGCGACATGGCGCCGCCCAAAGTGGAAAAAAGTCGCCGCACAAAGTGGTCGATGTTGTAGTGAAACCATAGGATGATTTTTGCAATTTACTCTTATACGTTATCAAAGTTTTTAGAGTAAATTGCAAAAATCGTCCCTAAAATTTGGCCAAATTGCAAGTTTCGTCCCAAATGTTTGGAAAGTGCAATGATCGTCCATATGGGAAACCTTTGGGGCAAAAATCATCCCTGACCGACATCAAATGACTAAAATACCCTTGTCTTCTTCTTTTTCTATATTTCTTTTCCGTTTCTTACACAAAAGGTCCTTGTGTTTCGCCAGGTTATACAAATTTAGTCCTGATTTTTTTTTAATTATTTATTTAACAATTAATATTAGTATTATTTTTTTACATGTTTTCGTCCGTTTATCATACGTTTTTGTCCCTTTTTATGTGTTTTCCATGTTTTCGTCCGTTTATCATACGTTTTTGTCCCTTTTTATACGTTTTCGTCCGTTTTCTTACGTTTTCATCCGTTTTCTTACTGATGATGTACCCTCCGAACGGGTCGAAGGACACCCCTTCGAGCCTGTACGAAGCCTTCTCTTCGAAGGCCCAGGTCAACCTCCTAAAATTTTCATTGGCATAAAACCATTCATCTATGAAGTGGTTACCAGTTGGGAAGCCGCCAATCGAAGCCTTAAGCCCTCCGGGGTACCTCCTTCGAGGATACTAGAAGGGAGAACCACATTGACTTGTTCATACTCACGTCCCCTCTTTCCTTAGGCTTTCCCGCCAAGGATGAAATCGTGGGTCACAAAGCCCTAGCGGTTACCACAAATCATGGGGCGCCCCCATGATCTCCGAATTATGTGCAAGAGCTCTCCAAGAACTATTTCCTTCCCTATAAATAGCTTAGACGGGCCAGAACAATGATATGCAAACTCGACTCTCTCATTTCACTACCAACTTATCATAACACATACTTATTCACACGTCGGAGGTGGTTCACAGGGTCCAACCCCTGCGCAATCACTTAACGTAGTGTCTTAGTATTTCTTATTTCAGGTTAAAGACAAGCTTGGCGCAACCTCAACACCCCAAATATCCTTTGATCATCATCGAAGGCCTGGTCGTGCAATTTATTGTACAATCAGTGGCGCCATCCGTGGGACTGCTACAATTGGTCTCGTTATTTCCAAGCTTATAACCAACCAACTACTTTCACTATATATCCGGCATGGATCAAGGGAGAGAAGATACTCCCCCACCGGGTTTCTCGACCTTGGCGCCAATACCAATTAACGACCCCAACAACTTCCCCCCAATAACCGCTTCCACGTTCAAAACACGTTCTCACCAAGAAGTAACACCCAACCATCATGCTTCGACATCAGCCAATCCGGAGCCTGTCATTAGCCTAGCCTTTGTTGAAGCTAACTACGAAGCGTTGGAATCTCTCTTGAGGGCTCGTAGAAGGAAAGTTCGGAATGCTGAGATGCGAAGGGAGTTGGAATACTCAAGTGAAGATTGTGATGAAGAGATGAAAATGGAGCCTAGGCCTCCGACGCAAGGAGCAACACTCTCGGCCCTAAAGATAGGGTCACCAGTTGGTCAAAGGCCAAGTAGAAGGTCCATTGGGTTCGAAGGAGTCCCGGAGAAGGCTCCAACCAGGAGAGAAGGAGCGGTGGCTGAAGGTTCAGACGGGAGAAGCCAGCGAAGGGAAGATACGGGGGTAAATCTACCTCCGTTGTTAGCAGCTCATCTTGGAAGGACTGAAGCAGGGGTTCCATTGCAGCCTTCTCACGCATCAGGCGTAGAAGAAAATCCGCCTACAATTAATATGGGAGGAAATCTTCCTCCCAATGGTATGTACCCCTGTTCCAAACTCAGTCTTACCCTCAAGGTTTGTATCCACTAGTAAATGGGCAGCCTAACAACCCTAGTCTCCCTCAACCTTATGGGAGCATACCCTTCGGGAATCCTACGGTATACCCTCCGTATGCCATGGGGAATGGTTATCCGTTCGACATAAACGCATTTTATCAGTCCTACCTTAGCCAAACTTCTATGGGAGTACCCCCAAACCATACTCCATACAATATTGTTCCTATATATGCACCACCCTATAATTGTCTATATTCGGACCCCATGGGTTCGGCTACACCCTTCGTTAGGTGGATAGAAGACTACCCATTGCCTGATGGGTTGAAAATGCCTTCGCACATTGGGACTTATGATGGGAAGGAGGATCCGGATAATTTCCTACATTTGTTCGAAGGGGCCATTAAGATGCAAAAGTGGGTCATGCCTGTAGCCTGTCACATGTTTACATACACCCTACGGGATTCTGTCCGTATTTGGTGGAATGGGCAAAAGCCTGGCATCATTGTCAACCTTGATGATCTAAAGGCTAAGTTCCGATCCCACTTCAGCCAGCAAAAGAAGTTTACAAGGACCTATCTGACGGTGCACAACATTAAACAAAAGGAGAATGAAAGCACAAGGGCTTTCGTCACAAGGTACACCGATGAAACTCTATAGATCCTGGGTCTACATGAAGATCAGCGCATCTCTGGCTTCGTACATGGCCTACGAAATCGGAGCTTGGTGGAATTCTTGTCCACTGACCTTCCGACAACTTACAAGGGGTTAATGGAAAAGACATATACTTGGATTGAAGCAAAGGAAGTATCTACTAATGGTTCTCCGATCGACAGAGAAAACCATAGTAAGTTCTCGAAGCATTTTGCGTGGGAAGGATCAAAGAATAAGAACAAAAACAGAGACAGGTTTTCTCCGTACAAAAAAGGTCCTAACCACGTACGGTTTGCTAAGAAGCCTGACTAAGTCTCCAAAGGAAATACTCGCAACGAAGAGGGATGCTAAAGCTTTCAAAGCAACCCCTCGCATGACAAGCAAGGGTAAAAACAGAGATACAAGCAAGTATTGTCACTTCCATGAAGATTATAGTCATGAAACGAATAGTTGTAGAGAATTAAAGAAGCAGATTGAGGAAGTCTTAAAGTCCGGGCAGTTGGCACATTTGGTGAAGGGTAAGGAGAAAATGTCTGACACACAATTGGCTAAAGACACTACTCCTCCTGAAGCCCCAATACTCATGGTTCATTGGGGCGAAGCCAGCTTAAAAAGAAAGGTAACGGAGAAGGAGATAAACGAGGTGGGGGAAGTAACGTTTCCCTCCATTACAGGCCAAGTCCCTTCGAACAACCCAGTGGTCATCAAAGTCTTAATTTCCAACCGGGAAGTGAACAGAGCCTACATGGACTGCGGAAGCTCTTGCGAGATCATTTACGAGCACTGTTTCCTAAAGCTCAAGCCTTCGATCAGGTCGCAACGGGTTGATTCAAAGATACCTTTGGTAGGATTCCCAGGCGAGCATTCATGGCCTCTGGGAGAAGTGCCGTTAGAAATAACAATCGGAGAAGGCAAGCTCGCAAGGACAGACACCCTCACATTCGCTATCGTAAGGTCCGTGTAACACCCCAACCCGAGAACGGGTCAAATGTCACATTATGGTGTCAATCAGAACATAAACGCAAGCTTAAGACTTTATTAATTACAAGGTTACATAAATTCTTCTAAGGAAATGATAAAATACTAAGTCCGAAACAGAATAACTTCTAAATGAAATACAATCCCAAACAAAGTCTAAATGGAAGATAACTCCAAATCTAATCCAAAAACAAGTGGGTAACTATCATCAGGGAGGTCCACTAAAAGCTCCTACTCACATCACTCAAATCCCAGCATCCCGCTTGAATACCTGCCGCAAGGAAAAGAAAATGCGGCTGAGCTTAAAAAGCCCAGTGAACAGATATAAACGAATAATAAACTGAATATAAATAAGTATATGAAATGAAATCAAAAGAATCTGCCGAACAAGATGTCACAGGTCATGAGAATCACACGAATAATAAATAAAGTGAAAGAATAAGGAAGTCAACAAATCATAAGGAAATATCCACGAGCTCACAAAGCAAGCCACCTGCTTAGCCACATAATCATATCATAACGAATGGAGTGTACGGCTCCCAAAAGTGAAATGGGGTGTATGGCACACACAAACCATTCACTACTAAGCCACATCATAATCATATCACAAAACATACCTAGGATGCATCCATACGCTTCCTGCAAAACAAAGTTATGTACACCACCATACACCTGTACTACGAAAAATATATTGGCGTACCAAAATGGAAATTAAGTGCACGAGCTCAATAATAATATACACACCACAAGGGAACACCGTGGACCAATCACACTGCCACAGATAGTGTCATGCCATTGGTGCCTCAATGACATGGTCATGGTACCTCCATGACTAGTTAACTCGGGAAACAACACAAAAATAACGAAACAATTATAATATGTCCAAACAAAGATATGTCTAACTAAACTGAATATCATATCAAAACAGGATAGCAAAACAATTATTTGTACAAATAATTTATGTGACCGCGAGAAATCTATTAAACATCGTTTTCATAAAAGTGATCTTTTAAAAGTAGTTTTCATAAAAGTCAATAAACCGTCATATAAAAGTAGTATCGCATCGTGTTCATAGAAATCATTTTAAAATAGTTTTTCTCAAAACATCATCAAGATATATATTTAAGAAAGGTTTTCACACTAAGTCATAATATTAGATGGGTTACAAAGTCTCAAAGGATTCTAATACGAATATTGAAGTCACAAGAGAGAACGAATAATCAACCATATCAGACAGAATAACCAAACGAATATCAAATGAATCACAACTCAGAATAGAAAATATCAAGGAATCAAAAGTCATGAGATACCCTTACTGAAAAAGGGTGGAATATCTGTACCTTAGCAAATGGAATGAAAGCAACGAGAAAAGTGATCACTAGGAAACAACGTCACGCCTCCTTCAACGAATCTACATGGATTAGGGATCATTTAATACTTATGTGTTCATCTAATGTCATAACGGATTTTAGTACTTATTATCATTTAATAACATGTTTAGGGTTTCTCATGTGATTCTGGTTCATATTCTTATTATTTTTAAAACACCCCAAACAAGCTCTTGTGGTTTGATAATTTTTACCAGAGACACCTATATATGTTTAATACTTTCCCTAATTTGTACAAATTTTATCTCCTGGTGAAAGTATCCAAACATAAATCGTTTTTCAAACCTGTTCCAGAATGTGACCTGATGGTATACCCGAAAAGTTTGTATTTTAAAAACATATCAAGACCCTTCAGAAAAATCTATAAAAATTCCACTAACTAATAGACATATTAGTTATTCCCCTTCCAAAATTGGGGCTTCCTAGACCTTATAGATTGTAAAATGAAAATCATAAAAACTGTCTGAATTTCCAGACCCGAAATTCAGTTTTGACACTTAATCTTCTAGAATTCAAGAAACTACTTTCCCAACCTCCAATAACCACGAAATTTATATATTCATAAAGTAGGAAACTTAAACTTAATTTTAGACTCAATAATCATACAAAAACATGTAGGCATTATCAAATTAGACCTCTTGCAAAACGACCCATTTTCTGGACAGCTTCAACACCAAACTTCCCAAACAAACCCTAACCCTTTACACCCTATTCGACCACCAATTAATTTCTAGGGTTTTTTTTCAGGTTTTAATATGCATAATTAATGTGTCTATAATTATTACTTAGGGCTTAATAATTATGATTTAGGGCTCGAAACAAAAGGTTGATCCGTATGACAGAAACCAAACATGACATCCATGTTTTAAATCTGGTTAGCATACATATATATTGTGTATTATAGAGTGAAGGACAAGAGGAGAACACAAGTACCTTATATGAATTCAAGAAGAGATCAAAAGAGAATAAGGACGACGATTCAACACCTAAACCCAAGAATGCTACAACCTTCTTACTTCTTGATCTTTGGAGGGAAAAACCAATGAATTAGGGACAATTTTAGGGTTCGGTGTAGGGAGAATGAAGGGAGGCCAAATGGTGTTTAATGAGAGGAGGGAAAAAAAATAGAAAACCGTGTATTGTATATAGGGTATGTCGTGTGATTTAGGCCCAAGGTAAACAAGGAAAATATCTTATTTTGTTAAGGTTATACCCAATATCTTTTTGTTCTTATCTCTTTGATTTTCGGTTTGTAACTTGAAAAAGGAAAACGTGTATTATGAGTTACACCAGGAAATATGTCGACTAGTATTTTAGGATTTGATTAGGAAACAAAATGTGACAATTGAATTAGTTAGTTAAACTTAGTTTAATTGTTATAAATTTATATGTATAACATAAAGTATTTATCTTAATTATTCAATAATTAAACTTAGGATAAATTCAAATTTGCTATAAAAATATGAATCCAGATTTTAGGGTTTTATAACTCTTCCCCTCTAAAAAAAAATTTCGTCCTCGAAATTGAAATGGAGACGTGCCAAGCTATGAAAAGAAATGAAAATGACTGACTCACTTGTGATAGTTCTTCCAAAGAATTCTGACGAGCGGAATGGTGTTGTTTCTCATGATTAGATCCTGACGGTCTAATATAGCCTCCGGCTCATCAACAAATGACAATTCATCACGAATCTGATCCAACGGATACGAAACATATATGTAACGGATGATAGCTGTAACCTCTCGAAAGAGACACGTAAAACATAATATGAAGATGATATAAATACGGAGGAAATGCCAAACGATAGAAACTTCATCGATTAATTCAAGCTGAGATATCGAACGAATAAATAAAAATGTGATGAATAACTCCTATACTCGTGATTAAGAACCACAAGATTTCTCATAGGAATAGAAATGGGTAAGGCATAATCTGATACAGTAGGGGGGACCTTAAGGTATTTAGCAAAAGCAGAAAAACCACAAAATGTGTCCAACACATCATGATCACATAATTTCTCAGAATGGACGAAGAGGCATCTAAATGGTTAACTGATGAACTCAAATAAGTACATTTTATTATCATCATTTATCCTATTTATTTGACTTGTTTTATTATATTATGTATGAGAATTAATACTTAATCGTTTACTTTTGTAATTCTCAGTTAAAAACAAGCATTTGGTGAAACTTAGCGATTATGGACTAAAAATGGAGCAAAATGATCAAGATTGGAAAAGTCTGCTGAAATGAAGAGATTGAAGAACATTGCCTGACTTTGAAGAATGCGCCGCATGGATTTATCCCATGCGCCGCATATGAAACCTTGGTCAACGAGAAGAACCAACTTGTTTTACTCCAGATGCGCCGCATGAAGCTCCTGATATGCGGCGTATCATTCTCAAGACTTCACCAGATTTCCAAGATATTGAAGAATATTCGCGAATATTATAATCTTGGACCCCACGCGAAGTTACCTAGATACGCCGCATCGGACCAACCCGATGCGCCGTATCGGCCATATACAATCCTTACCAAGAAATCAAGTGGAGATTAGAAGCTTAATGAAGAAGTCAAGATTACAAGTCGACACTTGAAGATGCTTTCGTATTTTGGCCATAAAATCTTCATCCGGACTCCGATTTAGTTGATTCAAGCGGCCACGCGAAGAGAAAAAGAAAATCTATTTGAATCTGAAGGAGATGCGGCGCATCTGGTACTTAGATGCGCCGTATTGGTAGATGAGGCGCATCTGGTATTTAGATGCGCCGTATTGGGTCAGTTTCAGACTTGGAGGCTACGTTTACTTATAGATGCGGCGCATCTAACTCTCTAGATGCGCCGTATCGACCCAGATTTCAGAATCTATAAATACCGAGCTCATTAACGAATTAGGGTATCATTGGGGACCCTTGGGGTCGTTCCCAGAAGACCAAAAACCCCTCAAAACAGCAGAAGACCTCCTTGAAGATCCAATCATCGTAGAAGATCATCTCAAGAACCTTATATTAAGTTTAATCGTTTGGTTAGCGTATCGTTTTCATTATGAATTCTTATTCGTTTGCTTTGATTACAACTTTATGTATTGTTACTGAGATTATGGGCTAACACCCTTAGGTGTTAGCCACGTTTATGAAGTTTTATTAGTTTTTATGCTTGTGTTGATGTGTTTACTTTGTTATTGGATTGGGTGCTTATCGATAAAAACTCGTTTATTGCTTATAACTAGTAAAAGTCTATGTAACTAGATTATGAACTTATTGGTTTAATGTGGTAACTTAACTATCTGTAATTGTGGTTACTTTAATTGATCATAAAGTGTAGTAATCCGAATCCTATTAGACGGCTTAGAGGGAACACACCGGAACCGTGCCTTATGCCACTATTAGGACTAGTAGCGCGTAATGCCAAACTAGGTTAGACGGTTTAAAGCGATAAGTTAGTATTGATGCTAGATAGGTCACTATGATCATGTCCTCTTTCCCACCACGATGGTAGGTTATTCAATTGTGACAGGATTAATAATCGGATTGATGGCAAAACAATTGAATGAATTAAAACAAGTAGACATAAGCATGTATAACTATTAGATGGATTAGGCTTGGCTAACCCGTTCTTCTATATATCGATCTATCTTTAGTTTAGTTATTTACTTTCCTGTATTTAGTTTAATTATACACACAAACTCGTGATAGCCTCTCAGGCTAAACCCCCCTTATCTTTAATTGCTTTCTAGTTTAGTTTAGTTAGATTAGTAATTAGAATACCATTAGATCACTTTAGCTTCGCTCCTAGTGAACGACCCTTGCTTACCTAAAAACTATCTACATTGACCGGGTACACTGCTCGTTAGTGTTTAGAGTCTATAGGTTAGTTCGGCAAAATATAAATTTAAAACTTGGTAGTTTATTATAGACCTAAAAAAACACATCAAGTTTTTGGCGCCGCTGCCGGGGAGTGATTGTTTTAATTTGATTTATTGGTATTTTAGTTTTTATTTGTTTTCGTTAGTTTCTGTGTGTTTTTGTCATTCTGTGTTTCTGTCTCAGAAAGGCAATACGGCGTATTCTTGTCTGTGAATACGGCGCATCTGTCTGATTTCAATACGGCGTATTCTTGTCTGGGAATACGGCGCATTGACGTTCTGCGACAATTTTTTTTAGTTTTTGTGATTTTTTTTTTAGTATTATATAATTTGAAAAATCTGTTACAGAAAGCTAATACGGCGTATCCATTGTCTGTTGGATACGGCGCATCGATTTTCTGTGACACCAAAAATATTTTTTGTTTTTTATTTTTTGTGTGTTTATTAAATTTTTATTAGTTTAGTTTTTATTTTTGTTTAGGTTACTGCTGTTCTTGGTTGCTTATCTTTCAGGTAATAATGAAGATGGACAATCCAGACATTACTATGGAAGAATATATGAGACTTGAAGAGGAAAGAGCCTTGAGCAATAATGGGATCTACGATTGGGAAAGAGCAAGAAATGGTGGACAAGTCACTGAGACAAAAGAAATCACTATGGAAGAATACTTGTTGCTGGAAAAGGTTCAGTCAAAGAAAGAAAGAAACGGGTTGCCGTTTCGACATACTTGGACTATATCGGATGATCTTCTCGATGATAATGATGAGGAAGTGTCCCATGTATTTAATATGAAACAAATTCCTGCAATTTTTCTCGATGGTGCTTTTTCTCCGGAGATTGCACAAGATGATGTGTATACGGAACCTTACGTTGAAGAATATTCTGCAATCGTATTACCACCATTAGACAATCCATCGGATGAAGATGAAAAGTATTCTGATTTTGATTTCGAACCATTTGACGCCATAGTTTATGATGACTTACCTCAACCAGATTTTGACCCAACGAGGGATTTTGAAGAAATCTGGGATGAATTATTTAAGGATGAAATTCGGGACGGTTATGAAATTGCAAGACCATTAGTTGAAGAGGGAGACTCACAAGATGAATTGGAGTCACTTACAACAAAAAGTGGTACAAATTTATTTAATACTATTGATCCCGTTACTAATAATCTTGCTAGTTTTCCTAAACAGGTTGCAAAACAAAAGGATAATGAGGTGGAGTATATTACACTACCTATTCAAGCACATGAAGCACCTGTGATCAACCCATATTTGGTGGAGCTCGAGGAAGAATTTGGTGATGAGCTCTTAAACATTGCTATGATTGATGAAGATGATGATTTTGACCCTATGAAGGTTATAGAGGAACTCGAACTTTTACTTGCTAAAGACCCTTTCTCATCCTCTGCGGAAGTCAAGGGACGCCTTACTACCGAAGAGAATAACCAAGAAGAAAGGAGACTCATTTTTCCTCTACACACTACTCTTTCAGAAGGAATGGTCAAGTCATCCAATTTATCAACCAAACCGGGTAAGAGTAGGAAAGATGTACATATATTGCCAAGGTATGATTTTTATTTATTTCTTCCATCTTTGCTAGCAAATTTACACTCTTTTCGTGTTTATTGCTACTACCACCCGCACTTGATTCCAAGTGGGGGGACGTGCACCCTATTACCTAGTAAATAAGGGTGGAGTCAGGCTCGTGACTCGAACAAAAACAAGCGCATCGTGGGAGGCAACCCATGCTTGTCTTTTATTTTCTTTTTAGTTTATTTTATTTTCTTGTGTTTATTTTTATTTGTTTTTTTTCTGCATGACTGCTGTCGCTGTATTCTGCTGATACAAACGATACGGCGCATCTGTATTCTAGATGCGGCGTATGGCGTTTTAATTTTATATACAGCGCATTTAATAATTCGAGTACGGCGCATCTATCCCCTAGATACGACGTATTCTGTTTTTAATCAGAAAAAAATTTTAAACCATAACCGACATACGACGCATCTGTTGTACAGATACGGCGTATCTAATTATTTGTTAAAAACAGACTTCGAATTAATAAAATATGAAGCGACGCATCAATTTCTATCGATACGGCGTATTATCCCATTGCATGCAGTTTAATATTTCCTACAGGTTGTTGATGCGGCGTATCCAATATTCCATGGATGCGGCGCATCGACACTCTGACCTGTAATTTTTTCGTATTTTTATTTTCCTAACCAATGATTAACGAGATGCTCTCGAGATTCTTTTTTCTGTGGTCTCTATAATTTTACAGGTCTGGACGATTGAAGATGTTGATGAACTCCCACATTTTTTTATACGCTCGCACACTTACATTGGAAGATCATACCGAGCAAATCTCAGGGGAGTTCTCCGTTCTAATTCTTTCTATCTCTTGTTTTTAATTTTAAATACAAACAACGAGGACGTTGTTTAACTTAAGTGGGGGGATGGAGAATTAGAACGTTTACTTGTCCTAAAATTTTCAAAAATATGCTTTAATCTATGTTTAATTATCAAAATTTAATTTTTTTAGCATGTTTTTGTTTAAAGTCTAAATTACATAGCTGCACACATGACGTTATTTTCAAAAATTGTGATTTTTCAAAATTCACAAATCTATGAGTGTGCCGGTGACTTGTAAACTTTAGAACTTGGCTTGTATACTATTCGAGACCACCATAATAAGTATTATTTTATATAATTGGAATGACTTGTCTAACTTGGTAAATTTCTAGGATTACACCCAAATAGCCTATTATATGTTATGTGATATTAGCTAACTACACTGGTTAGTTAACCCCCGTATAAACCCTTTTGTTACTCTCACTTTTAGAGTAAGATACCCCTAGAAAAACACTCAGAGCCATTCCTTTCGTTTCTTACACCTATGTTTAAAATGTTTCGTTACACCCTTACACCTTAGCCTACCCTGTAGATTAGAATCCGTGGTTTGGTTAATTGCTTTAGGCAAAGTGTGTTTCCTTACATTACCTGTGTTCGCGTGCGTAATTCATTATCTATGGTTAGGTCGGGAAATTGCACAATGCAATTGGAGTGAAAGTAAATATTGTATATCTTTGAGTTTATTTTTCGTGTGTTTACTACTTTCACTATTACCGTTATTTCTGAAGTTATGAAAAATATGGAAAAATTATCCAGAATTATCATTATAGTGATGTGGTGAAATTTTACACATCTTTGTTTATGTATGAAAAAAAAAAAAAAAAAAAAAAAAAAATCGAAAAAATAGAAAAGAAAAAGAAAAAAGGAAGAGTTGGATGTTTGTTTTAACCAACTTATGTAAAGTTTTGTATTAAGTGGTCGATATCACCACTATTTGTTGTATATTATATTTATGGATTGAATGGGAGTTGGCCGTTATGGGAACGCCAACTAAGGTTATTCTTTGATTGAGATCTTGTTGAGTATAATTCGTGTCTACCTAAAGCGTGTGTTTCAAGTGTTAAAGCGTAAGTTATTCAATGATATGAGTCTTATTCATGGGATGGTTGGGAAAGTGATTAACCACACTTAGGATTTTAATTTATTTGTTTTGTTTATTTTTCATTTTACACCAATTTGTATCCCAAGTATTATCCATACCCTATATTATTCTTTATCCAAACCTTTGATTTATTGAGATTAGGGATTTGAGCAATCTTAAGTATCGTAGTCGTGGATTCGGCTATGTATTTATGATTTTGTCGCCCTTTTTGATATAATATTATTGGTAAAGATTACTTGGTCCTATCTTTAGCCTATTCGAGTTAAGGATTTGAGCAATTGCAAGTATCGTGTTCGTGGATTCGATCATGTATTTGTGATTTTGTCGCCTTTTCTGGAATTTGAGATCGATAGTGATCAAGAATAATTAACCCTTAAACCTCAAAACCCTTTTTACCGCTTTAGACTTGTTATTCCTTGGCTTTAGTGGGGGAGATGTGTATACTTGCCAAGCTTATGATAGAATATTCGTCACGACTGGACAGTTAAACGATTAGATTTGCTTTTATCAAAATATTTTATTTTACTTCTAATTCGTTGAGTGTTTGGTTGTGTGATTATGACAAAAACGAATACATGCTTAAATATAAAAGTAAGTCCTAATATCTTTTAGGATACATTTTCATAAGATTAATTCTAAGGTTTACTTGGGGACAAGTAAAGTTCAAGTGGGGGGATATTTGATGAACTCAAATAAGTACATTTTATTATCATCATTTATCCTATTTATTTGACTTGTTTTATTATATTATGTATGAGAATTAATACTTAATCGTTTACTTTTGTAATTCTCAGTTAAAAACAAGCATTTGGTGAAACTTAGCGATTATGGACTAAAAATGGAGCAAAATGATCAAGATTGGAAAAGTCTGCTGAAATGAAGAGATTGAAGAACATTGCCTGACTTTGAAGAATGCGCCGCATGGATTTATCCCATGCGCCGCATATGAAACCTTGGTCAACGAGAAGAACCAACTTGTTTTACTCCAGATGCGCCGCATGAAGCTCCTGATATGCGGCGTATCATTCTCAAGACTTCACCAGATTTCCAAGATATTGAAGAATATTCGCGAATATTATAATCTTGGACCCCACGCGAAGTTACCTAGATACGCCGCATCGGACCAACCCGATGCGCCGTATCGGCCATATACAATCCTTACCAAGAATTCAAGAGATCAAGTGAAGATTAGAAGCTTAATGAAGAAGTCAAGATTACAAGTCGACACTTGAAGATGCTTTCGTATTTTGGCCATAAAATCTTCATCCGGACTCCGATTTAGTTGATTCAAGCGGCCACGCGAAGAGAAAAAGAAAATCTATTTGAATCTGAAGGAGATGCGGCGCATCTGGTACTTAGATGCGCCGTATTGGGAGATGAGGCGCATCTGGTATTTAGATGCGCCGTATTGGGTCAGTTTCAGACTTGGAGGCTACGTTTACTTATAGATGCGGCGCATCTAACTCTCTAGATGCGCCGTATCGACCCAGATTTCAGAATCTATAAATACCGAGCTCATTAACGAATTAGGGTATCATTGGGGACCCTTGGGGTCGTTCCCAGAAGACCAAAAACCCCTCAAAACAGCAGAAGACCTCCTTGAAGATCCAATCATCGTAGAAGATCATCTCAAGAACCTTATATTAAGTTTAATCGTTTGGTTAGCGTATCGTTTTCATTATGAATTCTTATTCGTTTGCTTTGATTACAACTTTATGTATTGTTACTGAGATTATGGGCTAACACCCTTAGGTGTTAGCCACGTTTATGAAGTTTTATTAGTTTTTATGCTTGTGTTGATGTGTTTACTTTGTTATTGGATTGGGTGCTTATCGATAAAAACTCGTTTATTGCTTATAACTAGTAAAAGTCTATGTAACTAGATTATGAACTTATTGGTTTAATGTGGTAACTTAACTATCTGTAATTGTGGTTACTTTAATTGATCATAAAGTGTAGTAATCCGAATCCTATTAGACGGCTTAGAGGGAACACACCGGAACCGTGCCTTATGCCACTATTAGGACTAGTAGCGCGTAATGCCAAACTAGGTTAGACGGTTTAAAGCGATAAGTTAGTATTGATGCTAGATAGGTCACTATGATCATGTCCTCTTTCCCACCACGATGGTAGGTTATTCAATTGTGACAGGATTAATAATCGGATTGATGGCAAAACAATTGAATGAATTAAAACAAGTAGACATAAGCATGTATAACTATTAGATGGATTAGGCTTGGCTAACCCGTTCTTCTATATATCGATCTATCTTTAGTTTAGTTATTTACTTTCCTGTATTTAGTTTAATTATACACACAAACTCGTGATAGCCTCTCAGGCTAAACCCCCCTTATCTTTAATTGCTTTCTAGTTTAGTTTAGTTAGATTAGTAATTAGAATACCATTAGATCACTTTAGCTTCGCTCCTAGTGAACGACCCTTGCTTACCTAAAAACTATCTACATTGACCGGGTACACTGCTCGTTAGTGTTTAGAGTCTATAGGTTAGTTCGGCAAAATATAAATTTAAAACTTGGTAGTTTATTATAGACCTAAAAAAACACATCATTAACAAACGAATCCGAGATTACAATTGGAATTCAAAAGAATGTGATGATATTAAAAGGTGAAACCTATACAGTGAAGGGATTACCACCAAATTCTCAAGGCATTCTAAACTTATTTGGTCACTAAACTTATGCAGTGCAATATGATAAGTTTTCTAAATCTCTGGAAAGGATGATCTTAAAAGGGCTTAACTAAAGGAGGGGCACGAATCAAAATGATGCGAAGGAATGATACTTAAACAAATGTCTTATCACATATTCTACCCAATCCTCACCGGTCATAATCTTAAGTTTCACAGGCGAAACCTATAGCAAATTTCTCAAGGGTCAATTCATAAGCTCCTATAGTGCAATCCTAAGGGCCACATCTTCACAGGTCATAACCTAAGGTACTATAGGTCGAAGCCTAAGCTCTGATACCATAATTGTAACACCCCAACCCGAGAACGGGTCAAATGTCACATTATGGTGTCAATCAAAACATAAACGCAAGCAGAAGACTTTATTAATTACAAGGTTACATAAATTCTTCTAAGGAAATGATAGAATACTAAGTCTAAAATTGTGTTTGGATTAGATTTGGAGTTATCTTCCATTTAGACTTTGTTTGGGATTGTATTTCATTTAGAAGTTATTATGTTTCAGACTTAGTATTTTATCATTTCCTTAGAAGAATTTATGTAACCTTGTAATTAATAAAGTCTTCCGCTTGCGTTTATGTTTTGATTGACACCATAATGTGACATTTGACCCGTTCTCGGGTTGGGGTGTTACAATTATGGTATCAGAGCTTAGGCTTCAACCTATAGTACCTTAGGTTATGACCTGTGAAGATGTGGCCCTTAGGATTGCACTATAGGAGCTTATGAATTAACCTTTGAGAAATTTGCTATAGGTTTCGCCTGTGAAACTTAAGATTATGACCGGTGAGGATTGGGTAGAATATGTGATAAGACATTTGTTTAAGTATCATTCCTTCGCATCATTTTGATTCGTGCCCCTCCTTTAGTTAAGCCCTTTTAAGATCATCCTTTCCAGAGATTTAGAAAACTTATCATATTGCACTGCATAAGTTTAGTGACCAAATAAGTTTAGAATGCCTTGAGAATTTGGTGGTAATCCTTTCACTGTATAGGTTTCACCTTTTAATATCATCACATTCTTTTGAATTCCAATTGTAATCTCGGATTCGTTTGTTAACCATTTAGATGCCTCTTCATCCATTCTGAGAAATTATGCGATCATGATGTGTTGGACACATTTTGTGGTTTTTCTGCTTTTGCTAAACACCTTAAGGTCCCCCCCTACTGTATCAGATTATGCCTTACCCATTTCTATTCCTATGAGAAATCTTGTGGTTCTTAATCACGAGTATAGGAGTTATTCATCACATTTTCATTTATTCGTTCGATATCTCAGCTTGAATTAATCGATGAAGTTTTTATCGTTTGGCATTTCCTCCGTATTTATATCATCTTCATATTATGTTTTACATGTATCTTTCGAGCGGTTACCATATTATGTTTTACGTGTCTCTTTCGAGAGGTAACTATCATCAAGGTGGTCCACTAAAAGCTCCTACTCTCATCACTCAAATCCCAGCATCCCGCTTGAATACCTGCCGCAGGGAAAAGAAAATGCGGCTAAGTTTAAAAAGCCCAGTGAACAGATATAAATGAATAATGAACTGAATATAAATAAGTATATGAAATGAAATCAAAAGAATCTGCCGAACAAAATGTCACAGGTCATGAGAATCACACGAATAATAAATCAAGTGAAAGAATAAGGAAGTCAACAAATCATAAGGAAATATCAACGAGCTTACAAAGCAAGCCACCTGCTTAACCACATAATCATATCATAACGAATGGAGTGTACGGCTCCCAAAAGTGACATGGGGTGTATGGCACACACAAACCATTCACTACTAAGCTATATCATAATCATATCACAAAACATACCTAGGATGCATCCATACGCTCCCTGCAAAACAAAGTTATGTACACCACCATACACATGTACTATGACAAATATATTGGCATACAAAAATGGCAATTAAGTGCATGAGCTCAATAATAATATACACATCACAAGGGAATGACGTGGACCAATCACACCGCCATAGATAGTGTCATGCCATTGGTGCCTCAATGACATGACCATGGTACTTCCATGACTAGTTAGCTCGGGAAACCGCACAAACATAACGAAACAATTATAATATGTCCAAACAAAGATATGGCTAACTAAACTGAATATCATATCAAAATAGGATAGCAAAACAATTATCTGTACAAATAATTTATGTGACCGCGAGAAATCTATTAAACATCGTTTTCATAAAAGTAATATTTTAAAAGTAGTTTTCATAAAAGTCAATAAACCGTCATATAAAAGTGGTATCGCATCGTGTTCATAGAAATCATTTTAAAATAGTTTTTCTCAAAACATCATCAAGATATATATTTAAGAAAGGTTTTCACACGAAGTCATAATATTAGGTGGGTTACAAAGTCTCACTGGATTCTAATACGAATATTGAAGTCACAAGAGAGAACGAATAATCAACCATATCAGACAGAATAACCAAACGAATATCAAATGAATCACAACTCAGAATAGAAAATATCAAGGTATCAAAAGTCATGAGATACCCTTACTGAAAAAGGGTGGAATATTTGTACCTTAGCAAATGGAATGAAAGCAACGAGAAAAGTGATCACTAGGAAACAACGTCACGCCTCCTTTAACAAATCTACACGGATTAGGGATCATTTAATACTTACGTGTTCATTTAATGTCATAACGGATTTTAGTACTTATTGTCATTTAATAACATGTTTAGGGTTTCTTATGTGATTCTGGTTTATATTCTTATGATTTTAAAAACACCTCAAACAAGCTCATGTGGTTCTATAATTTTTAAAAAAGACACCTATATATGTTTAATACTTCCCCTAATTTTTACAGATTTTATCTCTTAGTGCAAGTATCCAAACAAAAATCATTTTTCAAACCTCTTCCAGAATGTGACTTGATGGTATTCCCGAAAAGTTTTATTTTAAAAACATATCAAGACCCTTCAGAAAAATCTATAAAAATTCCGGTAACTAATAGACATATTAGTTATTCCCCTGCAAAAATTGGGGCTTCCCAGACCTTATAGATTGTAAAAGAAAAATCATAAAAACTGACTAAATTTCCAGACCTGAAATTCAATTTTGACACTTAATCTTCTAAAATTCAAGAAACTACTTTCCCAACCTCCATTAACTAGGAAATTTATATATTCAGAAAGTAGGCAACTTAAAATTAATTTTAGACTCATGAATCATACAAAAACATGTTGGAATCATCAAATTAGACCTCTTGCAAAACGACCCATTTTCTGGACAGCTTCAACACCAAACTTCCCAAAGAAACCCTAACCCTTTACACCCTATTCGACCACCAATTAATTTCTAGGGTTTTTTTCCAGGTTTTAATATGCATAATTAATGTGTCTATAATGATTACTTAGGGCTTAATAATTATGATTTAGGGCTCGAAACAAAAGGGTTGATCCGTATGACAGAAACCAAACACGACATCCATGTTTTAAATCCGGTTAGCATACATATATATTGTGTATTATAGAGTGAATGACAAGAGGAGAACACAAGTACCTTATATGAATTCAAGAAGAGGTCAAAAGAGAATAAGGACGACGATTCAACACCTAAACCCAAGAATGCTACAACCTTCTTCCTTCTTGATCTTTGGAGGGAAAAACCAATGAATTAGGGACAATTTTAGGGTTCGGTGTTGGTAGAATGAGGGGCGGCCAAATGGTGTTTAATGAGAGGAGGTAAAAAAATACGTGTATTGTATATAGGGTATGTCGTGTGATTTAGGCCCAAGGTAAACAAGGAAAATCTCTTATTTTGTTAAGGTTATACCCAATATCTTTTAGTTCTTATCTCTTTGATTTTCGGTTTGTAACTTGAAAAAGGAAAACGTGTATTATGAGTTACACCAGGAAATATGTCGACTAGTGTTTTAGGATTTGATTAGGAAACAAAATGTGACAATTGAATTAATTAGTTAAACTTAGTTTAATTGTTATAAATTTATATGTATAACATAAAGTATTTATCTTAATTATTCAATAATTAAACTTAGGGTAAATTCAAATTTGTTATAAAAATATGAATCCAGATTTTATGGTTTTACCGTCCGACTCTCCCTACAATTTGTTGATAGGAAGGACCGCTATGCAGAAGATGGGTATTGTAGTCTCCACCATACACGCAGCGGTAAAATTCCATACACCATATGGGATAGGAACTGTATTTTCTAGCTACAACCAGGGAAAGGCAGGAGACGTTGGTAAGAAGATCAAAGAAAGTCCTAAGGAACCTCCGAAGGTCATTCTAAGTTGTACAGATGCTGAAGAGCGCATTGTGGTAAATGAACTCTATCCAGAGCAAACGGTGGTAATCGGAAAGCAACTCCCTACTAACTTCAAGGCAGACCTGGAGAAGCTACTCAAATCCAACAAGGATGTCTTCGCATGGACATACTCAGACATGACAGGGGTTCCCAGGACACTTATGATCGATGGCAGGCCCTTCGGCATAGAGCATAAGCTTAATGAGTACAAACACATTGAACCAATTAAGCAGAAGCGACGAAGCCTAGCACCTGAAAGGATCGCAACCACTTGCAAAGAGGTGGATGAACTTGTACGAGCAAGAATACTTAAAGAAGTAAAATACCAAACCTGGGTGGCAAATCCAGTTATGGAGAAAAAGAGTGACGGAGGGTAGCGTATGTGTGTCGACATCAACAAGGCTTGCCCAAAGTTCTGCTACCCTTTGCCAGAAATTGATTGAAAGATCGAATCCCTCTCGGGGTTCCGTTTGAAATGCTTTTTGGATGCCTACAAAGGGTATCACCTGATAAAAAGGGCGGAGGAAGACGAAGAGAAGACAGCTTTCTACACAGGAAAAGGGGTCTATTACTACGAGAAAATTCCCTTCGGTCTGAAGAACGCAGGGGCAACATATCAACGATTGGTAGACAAAGCCTTCCACAACCAGATAGGAAGGAACTTGGAAGCCTACGTTGATGATATGGTAATCAAAAGCAGGACCGAGGAAGACTTACTCTCCGACATTCAGGAAACCTTCGATCAATTAAGGGCAATCAACATGAAGCTTAACCCGAAGAAATGTTCTTTTAGTATGGAAGAAGGACAATTTTTGGGGAATTTGATTACAAAGCAAGGGATTAAAGCTAACCCTTCGAAGGTTAAAGCCATCACTGATCTACAAGCTACGAAGTCATTAAAAGAGGTACAAATCCTAAATGGGAAGCTCGCAGCACTTAGCAGGTTCCTATCGAAAGGCGCGGATCGATCTTTGCCATTTTTCAAAACACTCAAGGGGTGTGTAGATAAGAAGACTTTTCAATGGAGTTGTGAGGCAGAAGCCGCTTTCCAAACACTGAAAGAGTTCATGGAAATTTTACCAACACTTACAGCCCCAATCAAAGGCGAAGTGTTATTCATGTAGATTGCGGCATCCTTCGAAAGCATTAGTGTTGTGCTCTTGGAAGAAAGGGAAAAGAAGCAAGTCCCAATCTAATTCATTAGCAGAGTCCTACAAGGAGCTGAATTGAACTATCCGGAGTTGGAAAAGCTAATCTTAGCCTTGGTTTATGCTGCAGGGCGCCTTCGAAGGTACTTTCAAGCTCATCCCATCACGGTATTGACTAACAAGCCAATCAAGCAGATACTGTCGAAGCCTGAGAAATCAGGAAGAGTGGCCAAATGGGCTATTGAACTGGGAGAGCACGAGATATAGTACAAAGGTCGAAACTCCGTTAAAGGTCAAATACTTGTAGATTTCCTTGCCGACACACCCTCCGGACCCATTCAAGATAAAGAAACTCCAAAGAAAGAGCCCCCTAAGATGAAAGAGGGGTGGAAATTGTACACTGATGGAGCATCAAGCTCCGATGGTTCAGGAGCAGGTTTAATGCTGGTCAGTCCGGAAGGGAAGGAGTACACTTATGCATTACGTTTTGAGTTCGAGGCTACAAACAATGAAGCTGAGTATGAAGCTTTGTTAGCTGTCCTCCGACTTACAAAGGACATGGAGGTTCGTGATCTCTCCGTTTTTGTTGACTCACAGTTAGTGGCTAACCAAATCAAGGGCACTTACGAAGCAAGGCAGCCCACCATCAAGCAATATTTTGATAAAGCTAAAGAACTCCATGGATTCGAGTCCTACAATATAGAGCATGTTCGTAGGAACCAAAATAAGAAAGCAGATGCATTAAGCAAGTTGGCTTCAATGGCATTTGCTCACCTAACAAAGGAGGTCTTGGTTGAAGTATTGGCCGAAAGGTCAATCAAACGAAGTGAAGTGTTTGACGTCATACTCGAAGAAGGATCCAACCGGATGACTCCGATAAGAGAGTACCTGATAAGTGGTATTCTGCCAGAAGATCCAAAGCTTACACGAAAAGTTAGGATCAAAGCTCCCCAATATAAACTCATTGGGGATAATCTCTACAGGAGGTCCTTCTTGTCTCCATGGCTTCGTTGTGTGGGGCCGAAACAAGCTTCGAACATCATCTATGAGGTTCATGAAGGGTCATGCAGCTTACACGCAGGCCCTCGCTCTGTTGTTTCAAAAATAATGAAGCTTGAATATTATTGGCCATCAATGCACAGGGATGCGATAGGGATAATACAAAAGTGTGAAGCATGTTAGATCCACTCCAAAGTTCCAAGATTTCCTAAGCAAGACATGACCTCTGTCACATCAGCATGTTCTTTCTGCCAATGGGGAATCGATATAGTCGGACCCCTACCAGTAGCTCTAGGAGGGGTAAAATTCTTGGTAGTAGCCATAGACTACTTTACCAAATGGGTCGAAGTCAAGCCTTTGGCATCAGTAACAGGAAGGCATATGGAAAAGTTTGTGTGGGAACACATAATCTGCCAATTTGGAGTCCCTCACATTATCATCTCCAATAACGGGAAGCAATTCGCCGAAGGGGTGTTCCCAACTTTCTGCGAAGGCCTAAAGATCAAACAGACATTCACTTCCGTGTACCATCCTCAGGGTAACAGACAAGTTGAAGTCACCAACAGGGACATTATCAATGGAATCGAGAAGAGGTTAGGACGAAGCCATCATGGGTGGATAGACGAACTACCCCAAGTTCTGTGGGCACATAGGACACACCCCAAGTCAAGTCATGGGGAGACTCCTTTTAGCCTAACTTATGGATCGGAGGCCGTCATACCCTCCAAAATAAGTATTGAGACAGAACCTATCGTGAACTTCGATACAATGACTAATGAAGAAAGGCTTCGAGAAAACCTTGATTTACTCGAGGAACGAAGAGAAATAGCGTCGATTAGGGAGGCTATCTACAAACAAAAGTTTGAAAAGTACTACAACAACCGAGTTCGACCCTCCTCATTCAAGCCAGATGAATATGTCCTTCGGTTAAATAGCGCAAGCAAGGCTGAATACGAAGGAAAGCTAGGGCCTACATGGGAAGGACCCTACGCCATATCGGAAGCCTACGGCAATGGAGCCTACAAGCTCGCAACGCTTAAGGGAGAGGTCATGGATAGGACTTGGAATGATACCAACCTTCGTAAGTTTTACATATAAGACTTACTACTTTTAAAACACTTAGCTTGTTTTTCAAATTCATGTAACGCATTCTTCTCACTTGGGGAAAGAAGCATTAATGGTAGGTGTCTTAGTGTTCATTTCTTAAAATGATGTAATCCTCCCTACCTAATTAATGATATAACACATTTCCCTCAAATCTCTTGTTTCGTTATTTACAACAACGATTTGTTCAGCCAAGTACTTTACAAGTTTCAATGTCGAAGGATGGTTCAGGACACATGTCTTGTATACACATAACATCCATTACAATTCACATTAACTTTCCTACAAGTCTTAGGGTATTCTAAGCCCTTTGTAACTTAAGGATAAAGGTAGAGTGGGTCACGACCCTCTGTTGCAGTCAAATTATACGATTGCTAAAAATCTTGGTCTAAAATACACACAATAAGGTTATAACCTTAGGTTGTATATGTACGTTTATTAAAAACGTAAGAGAAGAAAAGCATGATATTAAAAGCGGGACATTGTCCCCTAACTGGCATTCATAAGACTAAATATGGTCAAAGCCAACAAAAAGTATCCAAGCAATTGTCTGAAACATGGGGCGAAGCCTAGCAAGCAAAAAAGATAAATTATTCAACACATAGGCACGTGCCTATTAAGCATCATGAGACATTGTTCAAAGGGTACATGCCACCCTTGGGGTCAAATTCCTGCCAACATCGCAGTCTTCAAACATTTTTTGAGGACATTGGATCCTCTTGATGTGGTGAAGATGGAGGCTTAACAGATGCAGTCTTCTTGGTTGGAGACGGAGGCTGAATTTTTTGAGGCTTCTTCGACAGGAGATCTTCTATTGATGCTGAGGGGTCCTTGGTTGCTTCGGTGAGGAAAGGGTACTCTGCTGAAGTGTACGCGTTGCCAGCATCATTATACTCTTGCCCGGACGTTGGGCGGTAGTAAGGTACCTCCGACAAGACCACAGGCTTCTTGGTCTTGGCGATTTCTTCCAACGTCGTGCACTTCCCGGAAAAGATGGCAGCGTTCACCAGCTTTCTAACTATCTCCCCCACCTCACCGCTGTGGTATAATTCCATTGCAACATAGGGAACAACCTTTGAAACCACCTCAGCTCTGTCCTTCTTCAAGCTCTTGCATTGGAGTTTTAGCCCATCTACCTCCTCGCGTAGCTTGATCTCCTGCTCACCCAATCTAGCCCTTTCAGCTTTGAGACCTGCACATTTAGACTCAAGGTTAGTAACTTGTGATTTATACCTAGATACCTTAGCCTCCTCCATCCTCAATCTACCACATTCTGCTTGAGCCTCCTTCAACTGACCTTCGAGACTACCAATTTTTGCTCGAAGGTCTTGGATAATAGGATTCTTCTCAAAATCCTCCGTTGCTTCTTTACACTTTGCTTCCAGCTCAGCATACTCTTGATCCCTGTTCTTTTCCTTGGCTAAGATGGCATCCATCTTCTCTCTCGCAGCCGCTACTGTACGAACCAGGTCTCTTGTTCGAGAATTGAGATGGTTGTCTAACACAGCTTGTCTGGTATAGCTCTTGTCATGCAGGTTGCACAGCTCCTCCATGGACATGTTATCCAAAGTTCCCCTCCAACTGGAAGGAGTTACCTTTTCGACCAGCTGGTGACACGCAAGTGCATTCAGAAGCTCCTTTATGTTCGGCAGACCTGCGCAAGATAGGATAATCAACCATATGATATAATAAAGATAATTCAGCATAGAAGATCTTCACTTACCATGGATATCATCATCGGGGATCTCTAAGGTGGAAGGCACAAAGGTCTTAACATGGGAACCTTTTGGTTTCACTGTTCTTGTCGGAGGGGTTGGCAGGGCTAACTTCCTCTTCGGAGGAGCTTTCACAGACTTAGCACTTATTCCCTTTCTGCTTCGCACCCTGTCTGCGATCCCAGAAGACCCTACAATCGTCACTTGATCACCCTTGGAGAGGGGATCGTCAGAATTAGCCACATTCTCAACAAGCTGGGGGGCTTCCTCAGTATTCACATGTTTGGGAGGTGGGATTACTGCAAGGGGCTCAACTGGTTGAGCATCTACATTATTATTATTATTAACTGACATTGATGGAGAGCCTACTCCATAGCTCACATCCTTTGGGTCCTTCGGGATAAAACTGACCTCCTTGGCTCCACCTAACACAACGAAATTCCTGAACGCCATTCCTGCTACAAAAAAAGAAAAGAGATGAATATCAGCAGATAAGTTATTTATTTTATTTAAATGGATATGTACATACTTTTTCCTTCACATATTATCTCAGGCTTAAACGGAGAGCCTTCCCAACGGTCAACTATGCCCGCCATGAACAAGATCGGCTCAGGAAACGTTTGAACATCAATTGGGTGGCGTGCAAGACGCTGATAGATGGGACTGCTTCTTATGTCGTATGGCAAGGGGTCATTAAAGCATTTTTCATCAAACTGGAATGCTTCATACAACAAGGCTGGATATTCCGGAGGTATGATTATGTTTTGAATATATAAAAACTGCCCTTTCCAATTTCTTATGTTTGAAAACGTTTTGGTCACCAAGTAGGGCACATCGTGCTCACTTCTTTTGGCTAAGGTTATCCAATCACCACCAGGATAAAGGTTAACAAAGCCCCTGAGCACAGTCAGTGTTGACTCATAGCCGTAAGCCTTGCACAATACAATGTAGGTGGTCAATTTGGCTAAGCCAAATGGATTCAACCTCGAGATGTGTACTTGGTAATATTGCAAAAACTCTAAGATTAAAGGGTGGATTGGAATCCTAAAGTTAGATTGGGTGAAAGCATAAACATAAAGCCCCACATACCCTTCAGGAGCGTCAAAGATGTTTGGTTTTTGCTCGGAAGCACCACCCTAAACTCCTTTGGTATGGGGTATTCATAAAAAAAAATCAGATAAAGCTTTTTTCGATAAAGTACATTTTTGTTACCCGATGATTCTTTTAGCTGCCATACTCATATTATATTGAAACAATAAGAACAAGGAATCAAAGATTGGGGACGGAGAATTACCTTTCGACTCAACTGAAGCACGAAGCACAGTGATGTGTGTGTATTTTGGGCGGAAGGTAAAAGTGAGCTAGGGTTTACGGTACAAAGGGTTTATATACCCATTATAGTTTTTATCCTAGCCACACACGTGTCCATCCAAATTTGACACATATGCGGACTTCAAATGGATTTTAAATTTTGAATAGACGTTTGTTCTTACCGATATCCTAGCCGTTATGGCCTAGGGTGAGAGTGGTTGGCGTTATCATTATGCGCATTAATTGCGCAGTTTGTTTTAAGCACTTATCTTTTTTCGTACGACTTTGTGACGAAGGGGATAGAATGTAGGCTGATTTTGGAGTCGTAAGCAATTTATACTCGTACGTATATATCACTTTCGACTGGGGGGCTTGATGATGTACCCTCCGAACGGGTCGAAGGACACCCCTTCGAGCCTGTACGAAGCCTTCTCTTCGAAGGCCCAGGTCAACCTCCTAAAATGTTCATTGGCGTAAAACCATTCATCTATGAAGTGGTTACCAGTTGGGAAGCCGCCAATCGAAGCCTTAAACCCTTCGGGGTACCTCCTTTGAGGATACTAGAAGGGAGAACCACATTGACTTGGTCATACCCACATCCCCTCTTTCCTTAGTCTTTCCCGCCAAGGATGAGATCGTGGGTCACAAAGCCCTAGCGGTTACCACAAATCATGGGACGTCCCCATGATCTCCGAATTATGTGCAAAAGCTCTCTAAGACCTATTTCCTTCCCTATAAATAGCTTAGACGGGCTAGAACAATGGTATGCAAACTCGAATCTCTCATTTCACTACCAACTTATCATAACACATACTTATTCGCACGTCGGAGGTTGTTCGCAGGGTCCAACCCCTGCGCAATCACTTAACGTAGTGTCTTAGTATTTCTTATTTCAGGTTAAAGACAAGCTTGGCGCAACCTCAACACCTCAAATATCCTTTGATCAACATCGAAGGCCTGGTCGTGCAATTTATTGTACAATCACTTACGTTTTCGTTCATTTTTCTTACATTTTTCCGTTTTCATACGTTTTTATTTGTTTTTATACGTTTTTGCCCGTTTTCTTACGTTTTCATCTGTTTTTATGCGTTTTCTTCCCTTTTTTCTTAGGTTTTTGTCCGTTTTATCCGTTTTTCTTACATTTTTGACCATATTTATTTGTTTTCAAATATTTTTATCCGTTTTTATACGTTTTGCCCGTTTTCTTACGCTTTCATCTGTTTTTATAGTTTTGCCCGTTTTTCTTATTTTTTTTATCCGTTTTTGTCCATCTTTCTTACGTTTTTGTCGTTTTTCTTACGTTTTTTCCGTTTTTATACGTTTTATCCGTTTTTATATGTTTTCGCCCGTTTTCCTATGCTTTCATCTATTTTTATACGTTTTTGCCTTTTTTTTATGTTTTTATCAGATTTTTTTACGTTTTTCCGTTTTCAAACGTATTTATACGTTTTTTCCATTTTCTTACGTTTTCATCCATTTTTATACGTTTTTGTCCATTTTTCTAGAGTATTTATCGGTTTTTGTCTGTTATTCTTACGTTTTTGTCCGTTTTTATATGTTTTCATGCGTTTTTATGCGTTTTCTCCTGTTTCTGACGCTTTCATCCGTTTTTATACACTTTCGTCCATTTGTATACTTTTTGTCCATTTTACCCGTTTTGGTACGTAAACAAATGTAAAAAAACAGACGAAAACATATAAAAACGAGCAAAAACATATGAAAATGAACAAAAACTCAAGAAAACAGACAAAAACGTATAAAAATAGATGAAGATGTTAGAAAACGAGCGAAAACGTATAAAAACGGACAAAAACGTATGAAAACAAAAGAAACGTAAGAGAAATTGATAAAAACGTAAGAAAAACGGGTGAAAATGATAAAAACGGATGAAATCTTAAGAAAACGGGCGAAAACGTATAAAAACGGATAAAAATGTATGAAAACAAATTAAAACGGCAAAAAAACATAAGAAAAACGGACAAAACTTAAGAAAAACGGACGAAAACATATAAAAACAGATGAAAACATAAGAAAACGGGCGAAAACGTATAAAAACGGACAAAAAAACGTATAAAAACGGACAAAAACGTATGAAAACTTAAAAAACGTAAGAAAAATGGACGAAAACGTAATAAAACGGATGAAAACGTAAGAAAACGGGCGAAAACGTATAAAAACGGGCGAAAACGGATAAAACATATGAAAAATGGATAAAAACGTAAGAAAATGGGGAAAAAAAGTATGAAAACGAAAAAACACATAAAAACGGACAAAAATGTAAGAAAAACAAACGAAAACGTATAAAAAATAGTACTAATATTAATTGTTAAATAAATAATTTTAAAAAAAAATCAGGACTAAATTTTTAAAACCTGGCGAAACACAAGGACCATTTGTGTATGAAACTGAAAAGAAATATAGAAAAAGAAGAAGACAAGGGTATTTTAGTCATTTGATGTAGGTCAGGGACGATTTTTGCCCCAAAGATTTACCACAGGGACGATCCTAGCACTTTCTAAATATTTGGGACGAAACTTGCAATTTGGTCTGTATTTGGTGTGTTTCTTAAATTGCAGGGTCCTTATGGTAACATTGGGCTATATAAGCTGAATGCAGATCTAGGGTTTGGTTATCTCTCTCATTATTCACTCATTCACAGCTTATTCTCTCTCAAAGGGTTTCGAGTTGTTATATGGTATTCTTTGATCATCTTGATCATAATAGTTAGTCTTGAGTGTCTATAGTGATGATCGTTGTATTCAAGTATGTAGTGTGATAGATGTTAGTTTTGTGGATATAAATTAATATGTGTATGACCGGATTCGAACACGAGACTTCGGGATTGCACACTTTACGTATAAGTTTCAATGTTTTAATAATTAATATAATAAGTTATGTTTAATTATTAAATTCACAAATAAACACTTAACGGATGTTAGTACTTAACGGGAATTGACTAACGGTCGTTAAATGTTAAAGGGAGACGAATATATGGAAACAAGCCAAGAAAGATCTAGAATCCCTTGGGGATCCTTATGTTCGGCCGATCAAAGGAAGTAGGGGTATCCTACCCTAACTTGGACTCCAAGATTGCTCTAGTATAAATACAAACCACTTGTATTCATTCTAATCTAATATTGGTTCTTTGCAAACCTAACTTCTCTTCTCCTCTCCTCCCTTTGTGCTCAAACCGATCGAACATCCACCCTAAACCCTTAGGGTCGATTTCTTTGAGCTCAAATCAAAGTGTTTGGTTTGTTTGTGATTCAAGAACCTAGCTTTTCTCATTGAAACGCTTGTAATACGTGTGTACAAGAACGAAGGACAAACATGCCTTTGTTTGTGATCTTTTCCCTATTCGACTAAGGAGTAGTCGAGTTTACTAAACCCTAATTTAGGGTTTAATTAGTTCTTGTTTGATTGATTTCTTGTTTCGCTAGAAATCATTAAGGTACGCATATTCTTTTAATTCGGTTAATTATATTACAAGTATTTGATCTTTACTTCCGCTGCATGCTTTGATGATGTTTACATGTTTATGTATAATTGTTATGATATAAAATTCCAACAGTGGCATCATGAGCTGTTAATACTGTGTAATTAATTACCGAAACACATAAAATTGGATCTTTAGTGATTATTACATGTTTATGGTTTTCTAGGGTTTTAAAAATTTGTAAACCCTAATTTTTATAATATGGGTCGATTACCCATATTTTTTTATAATTAGGTTTTAGTTTTGTAAAACTTGTAGAAACCCTAGGATGCATGTAATTTTTTATGTGATTATTAATGAATATTTGTTATATGTCATTAATTGATATGCGATCCTTATGACTTGATTATTGTTAATAATAAGTGCTATGTGGGAATCCATGATGAAAACATGCATGTTTTGTCATGAATTATATTGAAGTTGATGTAATTGTTACGTGTTTTGGATTACATGCTACTATTATGCGATTGGAATTAATTAATTAGGGTTTTAGTAATAAAATTGTTTGACATGTTTAATTACTAAAAATTAATTAATTATGTAATTAGGGAAGACCTAAAATTGGGGAAGACCCCATATGAATCGTTATATTAAATCAATTTTGTGTGTTATTGTATATATTTATCGTAGGATTTACGCAACCAATTATTGGTGTATGTGGTCCATTGGTACCTAGCTCGAAAACCAATGGGAGTTTTAGATCAATATATACATATTAATTGATTTATTTAGCATGTACATTATTTAAGTCGTTTATTTTTATTAATTGCGTATTTGTTTATATATGTTTGTGACATGATTGTAAGCAAAAGGGTAATTTTTGGAATAGAAAATAAACTGGACTTAATAATGGTGAAATATGGTTTTAAGCTTTAAAATCTTAAACTTTTAATTGATTGATGCAACTGTACCAAATGGTTAGAACGGCTCACCCATTATGACAAACTTTGTGAGAGGTTCTAGGAGAAACGGGTTTTTAATAAGCTACGCGCTGACCTTTGTTTCTCCGCCACTTTGTGCGCCATATTTGGAGCTACCAAGTATAACCATCATATGTACGAAGCATCTTAAGACAAAGTTGTAAGTTTCTCAACGCCTCAATTAAAACTTTGTTGATTTAAGCTTAGTAAAGAAACTAATGAGTAAAAGTTTTTAATTTGAAACATATGATACAAGATGAATGCATGACATCTTTGTACATATTTTTGATAACACACATAAAAAAAAATACTACCCTTTAATTTAAGTTATATGTCATCCAATGAAACGGAAACACCTGAGATTACCATTTACGTTATTGTGAGACTTAGCTAGATGGTAATCAAAGGGTAAATCTCAATTTGTCGTGAGATCGAGCATGGATGAATTTGCAGTTTCTTAAGTTGGTTAACTTAATTGAGTTGATAGTGAGATCTGATCACTCAAGGCATGAGATGGGGATAAAACATGCTTACATTGCAACTGAAGTTGGTAAAATATGTAAATCCCATAATTTCTAGGAATTGCAATTTGTATATTGGCAATTGAGTTTCGACTCGTACCTTATTGAATACTTTCATTACTAGCAGATCAACTGATGTGATGAAACTATGTCAATTTGGATCCTAGTTTTCAGTGAAAATTAAATGGTTAAATGTTATTTACCATGGGTATTTAATTTTCTTGAAAGGTTTTATTATCGAAAGTACTAACTTTTGAATTTTTTCTGTAGAAATGGCTCTACCCGAAAACACTAATATGAACAATATGAGTTCTGCTTTCAAGCAAATGCTTGATAGAGAAAAGTTGACTGGTACAAAAAATTTCAATGATTGGCATCGTTCTTTGAGAATTGTTCTGCGAATGGCCAAAAGAATTGATTATCTTAGTAAGCCTCTTCCTACTACTCCTGCTGGTACTGCAACAACTAGAAGCACAATGATGTGGCTTGTCTTATGTTAGCTGGGATGGACACTCAATTACAAAAACAATTTGAGCACTTTGGTCCCATGGACATGATCAATGAACTCAAACGTATGTTTGAGAAACCACCTGCTGCAGAGTTATATGAATTGATAGATTCTCTGCACAGTTGTAAGCAGGATGCTAGTAAACCAGTGAGTGTTCATGTATTGGAAATGAAAAGTTATCTGGACCAATTGGAACGACTCGGCTGTGGTTATGTGCAAGATGTATGTGTTGGCCTTATCAATCGATCCCTTAACCAGGATTTGTTTGGTGATTTTTTGCGCAACTATAATATGCATTGCACGGGGAAGACAATCAGTGAGTTACATGCAATGCTCATTGACTTTGAGAAAGGATTGTCAAAGAAGGCACCTACACCCACGGTATTAGCAATACAAGGTGGTAGGATCACTAAGCCCAACAAACCGCAACACGCGAACAAGAAGGGTAAAGGCAATTGAAAGGGTAAACAAGTTATAACCTACCAACAAATGCCTAAGAAGCAGAATCCTCCTAAGAAGAAGGAGAATCCCAAGAAGGATTTGGCTGCTTGTCACCACTGCAACACACCAGGACATTGAAAGAGAAACTTTCCATTGTTTCTAGAAGAGTTGCGTCAGAATAAAAATAAGAAGGCTGGGAATGTCGCGAGCACTTCAGGTATTTTTATGATTGAATTATTTTCTTTTCCTCGTAAGCATAATTCCTGGGCATATGATACGGGATGTGGTACTCATATTTGTAAAACATCACAGGGACTTAGAGGAGCAAGGAAGCTGGCCTATGGAGAAAGATACTTGTACGTAGGAAATGGCATACGTGCAGCTGTTGAAGCCATAGGGACATTCGATTTAGTCTTACCTTCGGGTTTAATACTAGTTTTGAATAATTGTCATTATGCGCCTTCTATTATTAGGGGTGTCATTTCAGTTTCTTTGTTATTGGATATTGGTTTTGTTCACACATTTATTAATAATGGAATTTCAGTTTCTTTAAATAATGTTTTTTACTTTAATGAAATTCCGATAAATGGTGTGTTTGAAATTGACATGGAGAATCATGTGTCCAATAGAAATAATTCTGTGTATAGCATTAGCAATAAGAGAATCAAGTCAGACTTGGATTCATCTTATCTTTGGCATTGTCGTCTTGCACATATTGGCAAGAAACGCATGAAAAAGCTGCAACATGATGGGCTTTTGCAAAACATTAATGATGAATCATTTGATAAATGCGAATCTTGCATATCTGGGAAGATGACAAGGAAACCTTTTTCACATCAATTGTAAAGGGCTACAGATCTACTTGGATTAATACATACTGATGTGTGCGGTCCACTTTGACATGTGTCAAAACGCAGTGCTAGCTACTTCTTAACCTTTACGGATGATTACAGCCGTTATGGTTATGTTTATTTACTTAAACATAAACATGAAGTCTTTGAGACATTCAAGGTTTTCAAAAGTGAAGTAGAATTACAACTCGGTAAGAAGATTAAGGCTCTTCGATCCGATAGAGGTGGTGAATATTTAAGCCAAGAGTTTAAAGATTATTTAGCTGAGTGTGGTATTGTCCAGCAACTCACATCTCCTTATACTCCACAACAAAATGGTGTATCTGAATGGAGAAACCGTACATTGCTAGATATGGTACGATCAATGTTTAATCTTACAACTCTTCCCTTATCCTTTTGGGACTATGCCCTTGAAACTGCTGTTCGCATATTGAATATGGTTCCAACTAAGAAGGTTGATAAGACTCCATATGAATTATGGACTGGAAAAGCTTCCAACTTTTCTTACTTAAAGGTCTGGGGTTGTGAGGCGTTTGTTAAATGTGACTCACCAGATAAACTCCAATAGAGATCTGTTAAGTGTATCTTCGTGGGATACCCGAAGGAAACAATGGGTTACTACTTTTACTTTCCACCAGAAAATAAAGTCATTGTGGCTAGGTATGGAGATTTCTTTGAAAAGAATATTATATCTCAAGAATTCAGTGGGAGAATTTATGATCTGGAAGATGATCAAGAAGATACATCACCTTCTGAAAACACTAGCACACTTCCTGTGGAACCTGAAAGTCTAGGTCCTCCACCTGAAGTTGAAGTGGTTCCAATTCGCAGATCTGCAAGAACTGTGAAAGCTCCTGAACGTCTATGTCTTAACGTAGAGTGTGAGGAAACTATACTAGGGGATCTTGATGAACCTACTAGTTATAGGGCTGCCATTAATAGTCCTGAAAAGGATAAATGGCAGGTTGCTATGAATGGGGAAATGCAATCCATGAGAGACAACGAAGTCTGGATTGAAGTAGACCTTCCTCCCAATGCCAAGGTATTTGGAAGTAAGTGGCTCTTCAAGAAGAAAACTAACATGGATGGCAATGTACACACCTATAAAGCTCGTTTGGTAGCTAAAGGCTTTACCCAAACATATGGTGTTGACTAAGAGGAGACCTTTTCTCCTTTAGCTGACATTAGAGCTATTAGGATTCTCATAGCTATAGCAGCATACTATGACTATGAGATTTGGAAAATGAATGTCAAAACCGCCTTCTTAAAAGGTCGCTTAGATGAAGACATCTATATGGCGCAGCCTGAGGGGTTTGTGAATCCAGAATTTCCTGAGCGTGCATGCAAGCTTCAAAGATCCATTTATGGATTGAAGCAGGCATCAAGGCAATGGAATAAGAGATTTGATGAAGAAATCAAAAGGTTTGGATTTACTCAGAATCTTGATGAGCCATGTGTATATCATAAAGCTAGTGGTAGTAATGTTACTTTTCTTATCCTATATGTCGATGACATAATGATCATGGGAAATCATATACCAAGTTTAAATGAGGTTAAGTCCTATCTTGGTAAATGTTTTTCTATGAAGGATTTAGGAGAAGCAACATACATCCTTGGAATCAAGATCTATAGAGATAGATCAAAGCGGTTGATTGGATTAAGCCAAAGTGCTTACATTGATAAAATATTGAAGAGATTCAATATGCAAAATTCCAAGAAAGGATATTAGCCAATGCAAGTAGAACATGGCTTAAGTAGCAGACTATGTACTTCAACACCTGAAGAGGTAGCACACATGAGAAAAGTTCCATATGCTTCAGAAGTAGGTGTATCATGTATGCAGTAAGATTGTTGGGTTTTATATTTCCATATATTTGATGATCACATAACAAGAAGAATGAAACATGAAGAATATTGAAATGATAAGCAAAATACGCCAAGTACATTCTACTGCTGGTTAAGTCTGCTGGTTAAGTTTGGTCTTTGAAGATTAAGTCTGGTAGTTATGTCTAGCGATTAATTCTGGTGAAGTACCAAATTAAGTCTGCTCTTTGAATGTTTAGTCTGCTTGCTGGATGGATAAGTGTACAAAAGTCAAAGATGTGTCAGATAAATATCTTTGTTGTGTCATTGAGTAAACAAGTTGTATACTCTTAAGTGCATGACTAGATACATATACAAGTTGTATGTGTAAGATACATGTTGTATCTAGTTACTTACACACGACTTAACATAATCAAGTAGAAAGACATGTGTTGATTGACAAGGCTTATCATATTGTAAAAGATCTTCCTTGGACTATAAAAGGAAGATCTTACCCTTAGATAAAAAGTATGTTTCACAGTGAAATAATGTGAACATCAAAGGGTGGTTAGAAGTTAATCACCAAGGTGCTTCGTATTTAAAAATTACAACAACACCAAGTGTGTTAAAATGTAAAGCACCAAAAACAGTGAGTGTGTGGGAACATCAGACGAGGGGTCTGATGTTGATTAGGTTTGTTTAGCCTCAAGGTAATCAAGGTTTTCCTTGATCCCTGTTATTGTTGTAGAGTAACCATGCTATATTTGATCACATAGCATTGGGGTTGAGTTTAATAACAAAGAGAAAGTTTGGCAAAACCTTGTTGTGATAGTATTGTATTCTTTCATTTGAATATTCCACCAATATTATCATCATGCTTATCCTAGCTTATCCTAGATCAAGGTCTAAACAACCTAGAGCCCAAAACGATCAGAAAACTTATTAAGTGTGTGCTCAATCGTTTACTTAAAGTTTTCAACAAGTGGTATCAGAGCGGGGGGCTCTGGATCTAGGATTATTACAAAGTTTTTGTCGAAAAAAGAAGAAAAATTCGTTTTTGCTTAATTTTTCACAACTGCTGCAGAAACAGTTGAGGTATGAATTTTTTGTTTTCTTTCTTGGTTTACACACACACAGGGGAAGAACACTCACTCAGAGGGAAGAGAGTTGGGTTATTAAAAGATTAAAGGCTTGTTTCTATTTTTCATTGGCGAAGAAGGTTAGTTGCTGCTTATTTGAAGATGAAGTAGAATTTTTCAAGGTTGTGTTCTTATTATATCTTAAGGTGATTACTACACTTTAAAGATAACTTGTTCGTTCGTTCAAGTGACTACGAATTGACAAACACTTAAAGGAGTTACATTGTAGTGCTTAGTGTCTCATTGGAGATGAGTTTATTGTCAAGAGACTGAGGTCTCCTTATACATGGGTATATGCTGCGTTCCAACAAGCTTTAAATTTATAGTACAAGAATTACCGGTTAACTAGGAACACATATAAGCAAGTATACTCGTCCGTTATAGTTAAGGGATTGGTAAGTCAAGGTCGTCCCACGAGACTTGGTTGTACTCAAATGTTGTTTGATTGTTTAAGCAAGTAACAAGTTGATGGATTTGATTGTCACAGATCAAACCACCAAGAAAATCAATTATAAAAGCATGATGTAAGCACATAAACACTTGTTTAGGAATAATAAACAATTGTGATGGAATGTTGAACATGTTTGGGTGAAACATAGAAGGCACATATCAATTTTCACAAGGACTTCTAGTCAATGGGTAATATCAAGAAAATCCGTGTTTCTACTAGTTTCACGGGTGAGTCCTTTCGGCCTATATCTCATCCCATTACGCTAGCTCTTTGTGTTATCAAATGTATGAAAAAGATTATTAGTTTCATTAGTTCTTACGAGTTCTTTCAACCCAATCTCGTGATTAAATATTTTCGAATTCATTTAAAAACTTGAATACTCAATAGTTGTCAATTATCAAATACCAATCCATTTGTGCACCAACTTCTTGGAATCAAACAATATTAGAAATCTTTTCAACCTTTAAATCCAACAATGTTTAATCAACAAGTTTTAGAATACGAATTATATTTAAACAAACTTACGAGAACAATCACTTTCTCTAACCAACTAGTCAATCATTCACACGAAAGTATACATAATTCCCAAACTAGTATAAAGAGACAATTGTAATCAAACAAGTAACAAAACACACAAAGGAATTCTCAGAATCAACATAAGCAAAGACATTAATATGATTGAATTTAAATAGAAACAATACCAAACATTAGAGTCAAAGCATCGAATGCTACAATTCCAACCATGTGATTCAACCAAAAGAAACTACCAAAATACAAATCATCAATCCGAAACCTTCTCAAAGTATTAATAACTATTAATTGTTATAGGTTAATAAATGAATTATATGATAATTTAAATAGAAACAATACCAAACATTAGAGTCAAAGCATCGAATGCTACAATTCCAACCATGTGATTCCAACCAAAAGAAACTACCAAAATACAAATCATCAATCCCGAAACCTTCCTGGAAATCATCCTCATGTTGTGAGTATATGACTTAAGGGTGTTTGGTAATAAGGATTGTTGGTGATGTATATGGGGTTTAAATGGTGTGAACTATGATCAAACCTTATGGTGTAGGAATGATCAAGCCATATGTCTTGCAAAGGTAGACCAAACCAACTCTCCAACACCTCTAGAAATGGTGGGGAGTGGTAGGAGAGAATCCTCCAAGTGTAGAGAGAATTGGTTTAGGTTATATGAGAAAGATTATTTTATTTTTTTATGGGTGAAAAACACTTAACCAAGCACTCCTATTTGTAGTTGAATAATCCTTGGTCACCAAGCATATTTCTTGGCCACAAAGTGTCATAAAGTGAAGGCAAAATGAGTTATTAGAAGTAGATGATCGGCCATAGGAGTAATGGTACTTAATTCCTCACTTAAATGCAACTTTGGAAGACTTTAAGTGCCTGAACCTGTGGTCGAGATCTTGAACCTGCGGTTTGGGAACACTCTGACCACTTCAACCCACGGTTTGGGCTATGAACCTTCGGTTTGGATGTCTGCTGAACCTAAGGTTTGAGATATGAACCTTGGGTTTGAATCTCAGCTTTAACCTTGGGTCTGGAATGTGAACCTTGGGTCGAGACCGATTCTTGCACATGAATTTCAACCATGAGCTAGCATATAACTTCATCCTTTAACACTTTTTTAGGCACTTAATCTTGACTCCATTTTTACATCTTTCTCTTGAACTTGGAAATAATCATAGCATGAATCTTTATCTTGAACGGAAAACTTCTCTTCGTGCATAAATACTTGATTTTGTCGACTTTTCTTCATCTTTTTCGTTATTTCCTTCAACATAGTTGTACCTGAACCTGAATACATCTTTTGCACCTTTTAAGCGTAAAATGTTCACAAATACAACCAAATAACATGCACAATCATCAAAATAACGCTAATAAAACATGTTAGATTTGAGCGTTATTATATACCCCCACACTTAAACTTTGCTTGCTCTCAAGCAAATCTAAGAAAAGAAAAACTAAAATGCATATCTAAATGGCAAAGGGAAAAGAAAATTTCTAAAATTTTTTTGAAAATTTTGAAAATATTGAAAAATCTTTTTGGTTTTTTATAAATAAGCGAAAAATGAGCGCACACTATTATACCCCCACACTTAAACTTTGCTTGCCCTCAAACAAATCTAAGAAAAGAAAAACTAAAATGCATATCTAAATGGCAAAGTGAAAAGAAAAATTTTAAAATTTTTTTGAAAATATTGAAAAATCTTTTTGGTTTTTTATAAATAAGGGAAAAATGAGCGCACACTCCCCCACACTTAAGGGTTTGCTTGCCCTCAAGCAAATCTAGCAATTAAAAAATATATCCCACATGGTGTATGAAAAATGATTAATAAAAATATGATGCAAATCTACCAAGTACAAGTACTAGATACAATTCATCGTTTTAAGCTTTAGTGGTGAAAAACCGAGATGTTTGACAATGCCCTATGGATTCTCTCGCTTGATAACATAGCTAAGCACCTCACGAAAAAGAATGAAAGTATAATTCACTCAACACTCATATATTTTTTATGGTGGAGTATATAAGAAAATCACACTCATATTGCTCAAACATGATCCGTTTATTACTGTAAAACCCTAAAATCTGAAAACATGAAAAATGACCAAAATGCCCCCGCAAGTTAAAAATTTATTTAAGAGTTTATAAAGTATCAAATAAATCCCAAACTTCTGGCAATGCATAAGTTATGAATCCCAAATAATTTTAACAATTCTATTTAACATTTATACAAACTACAAAATTACCAAAATGCCCCTAGTTGGCCGAATGAATTTATAAGATAGTATTATGTATTTAAAATGAATTAAAAATGTGTAAATAAGGAAATAATAAATCATCATCATGGCTAATCAATTTTATTTAATTCCTGGTCGTCCTCCCCCCCCTTGACTCGGTTTAGCTATTTTTAAATCAACCCTTATCACTTCTTTTCCTAACCCTAATACCGATTAGAATAAACACACACAAGAAATTCACATAGCCTCCAATCGACACCCTAAAATCCCTAGACCATTTTTCTGTGATTGATCATCATCCAAAGGAGCTAGGAAAAATACCATTCGAATTATTTGAAGCTTGGTCCGATCTTGGTGAATTATTTCTTTGTCGCTAGAACAAAATAAGGTAATGATCGAATTAATTCTTGCGACCTCCTAAAAATTCGTTTCTTATTTTTCTTGTGTTCCTCACATCATATGTGACCTGTGAAAATTGGTTTCATAATTTTTAGATCGTTTTTGAAGTCGTGGTGATTTTTGACCCGTTTTGGCTAATCGCGTACAAAAGAATTCGTACACCTCATTCCACACGTTCGAATCTCTTTGTGGTAATTTTCTCAGACCCTATATATGTTAAGAACATCAAATAAAATGTATAAGTCGATCCATGCATGCTTATTATAATATTTGTGAATTAAATCTTAAAAACGTGTATAAAACATAAATAATTCAATCCGAATTTTTGAGGCTCCTTATTTATTTTATTTGGACTCTACATGATCATAAAAATCTGGGAAAAATGTTACTTCGAATTATTGGGGCCTAATCGAATTATTTGTGGATTTATTTGGTTTACCGATTTAAAGAAAATAAAGAAGAAAAAGAAATAAAATGTAAATCGATTTAGGGATTATACTTTTGGGGCTGTTTTTGAGTGATTAAATGATGATTAATGATGATCTAATGATTGGTGAATGATTTGTATTTTTAGGGTTAGGGTTTTGGCTAATTAAAGTGTTATGCGATTGGTTTAAATTGTTTTGGGTGAGTTTTGTAACTTTTAAAACTCAAGGGTTATTTTTAGAACTTATTTTGGAACATGTACCTACTGTATAAAATATAAAAAGAGGGGGTCTAGTGTCATTTTTGTATTTTAAAGGATTAAAATGTTTCTAGGGTTTAATTAAGGTACGAATTATAAAATAATTAAATGGAGGGACTAAACTTGTAATTTCTGGAAACTTGGGGCTGTTTTGAGTAATATAATCTATTCAGGGGGTTATGTGTAAATTTGGTGATTTAATGGGTTAATATGTAATTATTAGTAATATAAAGTTGAAATTGTAAAATAAGGGACTAAATATGTAACTTTGAAAACTAGAGGGACCTATTGTGTAAATTCTGTAAAATTGAGGATACATTCTTATAATATGATAAAATGAGTGACCATTGTGAAACTTTGATAAATTAAGGGTCTAAAGTGTAACTACGAACAATTGAAGGGTTAAAGTGTAACTTTTGAAACTAAAGGGGTATAGAGTGTAAATTGTGAAACCTAAAGGACTAAAAGAGTAACTTGGTGAATCTAAAAGCTAAAATGGAAAGTTACTTAAAAAGGAAGGGTTTGTAATTCTTGTCTACCCCTCTAGGTGTGAAGAAAGAGAGGTCCTGATCCACTCTGTGTCATCCATTCCTGATTTGTGGTTGCTTCTAGAATAAGGTACAGATATTCTGACCTTCTCTGTAAGGTTTCCTATGATTCTTTTCTGATCTGTTAAATCTCTGATTTGATACTCTGTTACGATCCTTTGCTATGACACCTTTGCTTCGACCTTTGATCTCTGATTTTGGACCTATGATATGAAGACCTTTTTGATATGAGATGGAAATGTTTTAAGTAAAGTATTTTGAAAGGGTTTTTCAAGCATGATATATTGACTTTAAGAAAACTATTTTTGAAGTTCGTTTTATGAAAACTATTTGAAAGACCATTTATGAAAACTATTTTGAAAGATTGTTTTAAATGAACCTTAAGAGAAAACCTTTTGAAAAGTACTTTTGATATTGAACCTTTTGAAGATTTGATCTTCTGATATGAACCTTCTGATATTGAACATTCTGATATGACATGAACCTTTGACCTTTGACCTTTGACCTTTGACTCCCAGTTTGATACCCGAGCCAAAATGTGTTCCCTAGCCATGAAGGTAACATGGCCGTGTCTGTGATGCACCACTGGCATGACTCTTGTGTGGTCAGAGTGATTAACCACACCGTCCCTGTTCTGTTCTGATATGTGCACACTATATGATTATGGCCGATATTTCTGTTTTGGGGGCGTATGGATGCATCCTAGATTTGTTCTGTTATGATATGATATGTTATGATATGATCTGATTTCTGGTGACTGACGGTGGGTGCAATCCACGTCTTTCATGTTCTGGGGGCTGATCACTCCATATATATCTGTTTGATACATGAGGTCACCCCTCATATTATCTGGTTACTAAGAGGTATCCCCTCTAGATTATGCAGGCTTATTTGATATGATATGTTCTGGGCTCGTGGTGGATTACTGTCCTAAACCTTTACTCTCTCTCTGTACCTTGATTTATCTATTTCTTATACTATGTCTGTGCTTTTCCTTTTACTTTCATTGCTTTTGCTTTCGTTTCCGTTTATTATATATCTGTTCACTGGGCTTTGTAAGCTCAGCCGTACGTTTTCTTTCGTGTACGGCAGGTTTTAGTTGAAAGCTGGGTTGTTATTAGAGAAGACCTTGCTAGCTAATTTGGATTAGAGACGATTTGAAAAGTTATATTCAGACTTAGTGATTATTGCATATCTCGTTTGAAACCTTGAACTTTCAGATTTTTGTTTGTAACCCTTGGAATCCTATTGTATTATTTATGACATATGCTTGTGTTTGTTCTGATAAGAATCCGTATCTGTGACACCTTTGCCCTTGTCGGGTTGGGGTGTTACAATTATGGTATCAGAGCGTACAGGCACCCGAAAACCTTCGGCTTAGGCCATTTGACCTGTGAGGATCTGGGTAGACATTAGGTTTCCGTCCGCGCACTCTCTTCCGTTGCTTCTGTTATCCTACTTGCTCATGTCGACACCCTTCGTATTCTATTTTGTCATCAATATACTCCTTCTGATCGTTCTGCTAATCGTGTAGATGGTGTCCACGCGCGCTCGAGAGTTCTCCGCACGGAAAAAGCAACGATGGACCATCGTTTATCCTACCGGCAGCAGGAAGATTGGGAAGATATGGAGAACGGCAAGGAGGAAGTTAATTCCTGCTAGTATATGGCCGTGTTATATCGAGGAGGAGCTGACCATAGTGAACAAAGATGGAGCAGAAGTGCTAGAGTACTCCACCCAGGTGATCTACAAAGATGGAGCGGCCATTCGGTACGCAGGCAAGTGCCCCAATTTCATTGAGGAGAATGGAGTGGTACGAATCCAGCCCCGCAACGTGGACAACCTCGAGGATGACAAGAAGGACCCTGCCGATGCTACTCCTGCCTCAGCCTGAAGAGATCGCCTGCATGATTTGTTTCCTTCTGTTTGTTTGAATGATTTGATACGCATGTTTCCTTTCCGTTTATGACGCATTGACTTTCTCTTGATTTTCGTACGAATATTTTGGATTTTGATCTAATAATTCCATTCCAAGTTGAATTCTGAGATTTTGGCTTGATTTGTTTTGAGTATTTTATGATCATGATCCGATGGAAGACACCAAGTATGTACTTCATTTTGCTCTACCTTAAGAGAATTTACTCCATCCGTTTATCTCCGTCATCTTACGTTAAGATCCATTCTGCTAAGCTATTCCAAATCTGCTGCAAGTAACGCTTATCTGATCCGGCATGTTCTGTCTCGTTTCTGTCATGTTCGCTCTTCTATGTCCCAGCAAATTTCGAGGACGAAATTTTTTTTGTTAGTGGGGAAGAGTTGTAAAACCCTAAAATCTGAAAACATGAAAAATGACCAAAATGCCCCCGCAAGTTAAAAATTTATTTAAGAGTTTATAAAGTATCAAATAAATCCCAAACTTCTGGCAATGCATAAGTTATGAATCCCAAATAATTTTAACAATTCTATTTAACATTTATACAAGCTACAAAATTACCAAAATGCCCCTAGTTGGCCGAATGAATTTATAAGATAGTATTATGTATTTAAAATGAATTAAAAATGTGTAAATAAGGAAATAATAAATCATCATCATGGCAAATCAATTTTATTTAATTCCTGGTCGTCCTCCCCCCCCCCTTGACTCGGTTTAGCTATTTTTAAATCAACCCTTATCACTTCTTTTCCTAACCCTAATACCGATTAGAATAAACACACACAAGAAATTCACATAGCCTCCAATCGACACCCTAAAATCCCTAGACCATTTTTCTGTGATTGATCATCATCCAAAGGAGCTAGGAAAAATACCATTCGAATTATTTGAAGCTTGGTCCGATCTTGGTGAATTATTTCTTTGTCGCTAGAACAAAATAAGGTAATGATCGAATTAATTCTTGCGACCTCCTAAAAATTCGTTTCTTATTTTTCTTGTGTTCCTCACATCATATGTGACCTGTGAAAATTGGTTTCATAATTTTTAGATCGTTTTTGAAGTCGTGGTGATTTTTGACCCGTTTTGGCTAATCGCGTACAAAAGAATTCGTACACCTCATTTCACACGTTCGAATCTCTTTGTGGTAATTTTCTCAGACCCTATATATGTTAAGAACATCAAATAAAATGTATAAGTCGATCCATGCATGCTTATTATAATATTTGTGAATTAAATCTTAAAAACGTGTATAAAACATAAATAATTCAATCCGAATTTTTGAGGCTCCTTATTTATTTTATTTGAACTCTACATGATCATAAAAATCTGGGAAAAATGTTACTTCGAATTATTGGGGCCTAATCGAATTATTTGTGGATTTATTTGGTTTACCGATTTAAAGAAAATAAAGAAGAAAAAGAAATAAAATGTAAATCGATTTAGGGATTATAATTTTGGGGCTGTTTTTGAGTGATTAAATGATGATTAATGATGATCTAATGATTGGTGAATGATTTGTATTTTTAGGGTTAGGGTTTTGGCTAATTAAAGTGTTATGCGATTGGTTTAAATTGTTTTGGGTGAGTTTTGTAACTTTTAAAACTCAAGGGTTATTTTTAGAACTTATTTTGGAACATGTACCTACTGTATAAAATATAAAAAGAGGGGGTCTAGTGTCATTTTTGTATTTTAAAGGATTAAAATGTTTCTAGGGTTTAATTAAGGTACGAATTATAAAATAATTAAATGGAGGGACTAAACTTGTAATTTCTGGAAACTTGGGGCTGTTTTGAGTAATATAATCTATTCAGGGGGTTATGTGTAAATTTGGTGATTTAATGGGTTAATATGTAATTATTAGTAATATAAAGTTGAAATTGTAAAATAAGGGACTAAATATGTAACTTTGAAAACTAGAGGGACCTATTGTGTAAATTCTATAAAATTGAGGATACATTCTTATAATATGATAAAATGAGTGACCATTGTGAAACTTTGATAAATTAAGGGTCTAAAGTGTAACTACGAACAATTGAAGGGTTAAAGTGTAACTTTTGAAACTAAAGGGGTATAGAGTGTAAATTATGAAACCTAAAGGACTAAAAGAGTAACTTGGTGAATCTAAAAGCTAAAATGGAAAGTTACTTAAAAAAGAAGGGTTTGTAATTCTTGTCTACCCCTCTAGGTGTGAAGAAAGAGAGGTCCTGATCCACTCTGTGTCATCCATTCCTGATTTGTGGTTGCTTCTAGAATAAGGTACAGATATTCTGACCTTCTCTGTAAGGTTTCCTATGATTCTTTTCTGATCTGTTAAATCTCTGATTTGATACTCTGTTACGATCCTTTGCTATGACACCTTTGCTTCGACCTTTGATCTCTGATTTTGGACCTATGATATGAAGACCTTTTTGATATGAGATGGAAATGTTTTAAGTAAAGTATTTTGAAAGGGTTTTTCAAGCATGATATATTGACTTTAAGAAAACTATTTTTGAAGTTCGTTTTATGAAAACTATTTGAAAGACCATTTATGAAAACTATTTTGAAGGATTGTTTTAAATAAACCTTAAGAGAAAACCTTTTGAAAAGTACTTTTGATATTGAACCTTTTGAAGATTTGATCTTCTGCTATGAACCTTCTGATATTGAACATTCTGATATGACATGAACCTTTGACCTTTGACCTTTGACCTTTGACTCCCAGTTTGATACCCGAGCCAAAATTTGTTCCCTAGCCATGAAGGTAACATGGCCGTGTCTGTGATGCACCACTGGCATGACTCTTGTGTGGTCAGAGTGATTAACCACACCGTCCCTGTTCTGTTCTGATATGTGCACACTATATGATTATGGCCGATATTTCTGTTTTGGGGGCGTATGGATGCATCCTAGATTTGTTCTGTTATGATATGATATGTTATGATATGATCTGATTTCTGGTGACTGACGGTGGGTGCAATCCACGTCTTTCATGTTCTGGGGGCTGATCACTCCATATATATCTGTTTGATACATGAGGTCACCCCTCATATTATCTGGTTACTAAGAGGTATCCCCTCTAGATTATGCAGGCTTATTTGATATGATATGTTCTGGGCTCGTGGTGGATTACTGTCCTAAACCTTTACTCTCTCTCTGTACCTTGATTTATCTATTTCTTATACTATGTCTGTGCTTTTCCTTTTACTTTCATTGCTTTTGCTTTCGTTTCCGTTTATTATATATCTGTTCACTGGGCTTTGTAAGCTCAGCCGTACGTTTTCTTTCGTGTACGGCAGGTTTTAGTTGAAAGCTGGGTTGTTATTAGAGAAGACCTTGCTAGCTAATTTGGATTAGAGACGATTTGAAAAGTTATATTCAGACTTAGTGATTATTGCATATCTCGTTTGAAACCTTGAACTTTCAGATTTTTGTTTGTAACCCTTGGAATCCTATTGTATTATTTATGACATATGCTTGTGTTTGTTCTGATAAGAATCCGTATCTGTGACACCTTTGCCCTTGTCGGGTTGGGGTGTTACAATTACCATAGGCTTGTACAAGAAACAAAACTCCACCGACGTGGCGTAAACACCAAGTGTAAACATCTAAAGAGGACTTTTATTCGGGTTTAAGGCTTCAAGGGTTATATTAGACTTATGTGCAACTATCTTATGCAAAACATAATAGCTCGCTAACAACGAATTCTTGCATCACCAAATAACGGATGGTCACTAAGGATAACCTTATATCGCTAACAACGCTACCTAATTCCTCAAAAAATCGGATGGTCACTAAATGTCAATACACTTGATAATTTCACAAAGTGAAAAAGGTAGGGAAAAAGGCATGGGATATTTTTATGAAATTGGTTTTAAAAGAAAACTAAGGTCAAGTCAAAGTCCCATGTTGCTAGTTACCGAACAAACCACGAACCCGAAAATGATTATAGTTACAATCTTCTCCTCTTCACATATCGATCACCAAATATATATATATATATATATATATATATATATATATATATATATATATATATATATATATATATATATATATATATATATATATTAGCACATTGGCTAATCAATATCTCAAACATACTTCATCTTCCTTCATCTTCATAATAATAATATAGCACATTGGCTATAATTGTCATCACATATATTTTTTCTTTTTTTCTTTTTCTTCGATGACTTATTCATTTTTTTATTTTTTTCACATCACATCTCCCCCACACTTCGCATAAGCATACACCACAAAAATACAAATAAGAAGTTGCGCACCTTCATCTTTGTCGGAATGGCACACACAAATGACACAATGTGGCTAACTAATAATCATAAAAAACTATCCAACATTCCAAGCAACTAGCAACCAACCGTTTAGACTTTGACAAGGGGTAAACTAAGGTTTAAAGTGTAAAATATTTTTGTATTTTTCTGGATGTAACAAAAATGAAAAGATTGGCTCGGAGGGTGTTCTAAGGGTATCTAGCGCTAAAAATGAGCACTAACAAATGGGTCCATATGGGAGGTTAACTAACCGATCTGACTAGCTAATATATCATTAGATGTAAAATGGAAGGCCATTTGGTTTTAATTCGTAAGGGTGCCTCTTTGTCACACGAAACATGTCCAATCAAGAGAGTAATGCCAAAATCATCCAATCTTCAAGAACTTATTAAATCTACAAAAATAAACTAAACCACAAAAAACACGTAAAATTTTAAAACTCACTTTCGTAGGCATCACGGTTGCATTTACCGTATGCAACAAGCCTTTTAAACCCCTCGGTGGCCTGAGTGGACGAGTTAAGTCTCGTGAGGGTTTCCAATGAACATACCAACAAAGTTCAAAACATTTTTTTATTGGGATAATGGCATGAAAAGGCACATACTTGCCAATTTTTGTCATTCTATGTAGCGACCTTTTTTTTTTTTGAATTTGGCAATAACTTTTCTAGATCGTTTGTTTTATTATTGCAGCGTTAGTCCTTTATACTTAACGACCGTTTATTTTATTATTGCAACGTTAGTCCTTTACACGTTTTCGTCCTTTTTCACAAGTTTTTTTTCGTTTTCGCACGTTTTTGTCCGTTTTTACACGTTTTCGTTCGTTTTCGCACGTTTTTGTCCGTTTTCGCACGTTTTTACACGTTTTCGTCCGTTTTCACACGTTTTTTTTCCGTTTTCGCACATTTTTGTCCGTTTTTACACGTTTTCGCACGTATTTGTCCGTTTTCGCCCGTTTTTACACGTTTTCGTCCGTTTTCACACTTTTTTTCCGTTTTCGCACGTTTTTGTCCGTTTTTACACGTTTTCGCACGTTTTTGTCCGTTTTCGCCCGTTTTTACACGTTTTCATCCGTTTTCACACGTTTTTTTCCGTTTTCGCTCGTTTTTGTCCGTTTTTACACGTTTTCGTTCGTTTTCGCACGTTTTTGTCCGTTTTCGCCCGTTTTTACACGTTTTCATTCGTTTTCACACGTTTTTTTATGTTTTCGCACATTTTCGTCCGTTTTCACAGGTTTTTTTCTATTTTCGCACGTTTTTATCCGTTTTCGCCCGTTTTTACACATTTTCATTCGTTTTCACATGTTTTTTTCCGTTTTGACACGTTTTCGTCTGTTTTCACACCCTTTTTTCTGTTTTTACACGTTTTTGTCCGTTTTTACACATTTTCGTCTGTTTTCACATGTTTTCTCCGTTTTTAAACGTTTTCGTCTGTTTTCACACGTTTTTGTCCGTTTTCGCCCGTTTTTACTCGTTTTCGTCTGTTTTCACACGTTTTTTTTTCCGTTTTGACACGTTTTTGTCTGTTTTCACACCTTTTTTTCTGTTTTCACACGTTTTCTTTTTCGTTCGTTTTCACACGTTTTTTTCCGTTTTTACACCTTTTTTTCCATTTTTACACCTTTTTTTCCATTTTTACACGTTTTTTTTTTCGTTTTTACACGTTTTCGTCTGTTTTCACACTTTTTTTTTCGTTCATTTTCACACCGAAAAAACGTGTGAAAACGTGTAAAAACGAAAAAAAACGTGTGAAAACGAACGAAAATATGTAAAAACGGTCAAAAATGTGCGAAAACGGATGAAAACGTGTAGAAACGGACGAAAAAGTGCGAAAACTAAAAAAACATGTGAAAACGGACGAAAACGTGTAAAAACGGGCGAAAACGGACAAAAATGTGCGAAAACAGAAAAAAACGGTTGAAAACGGACGAAAACGTGTAAAAAAGGGCGAAAACGAACAAAAACGTGCGAAAACGGAAAAAAAACCGTGTGAAAACGGACGAAAACGTGTAAAAACGGACAAAAACGTGCGAAATCGGAAAAAACATGTGAAAACAGACGAAAACGGAAAAAAACGTGTGAAAACGGACGAAAACGTGTATAAACGGGCGAAAACGGACAAAAACGTGCGAAAACGAACGAAAACGTGTAAAAACGGACAAAAACGTGCGAAATTGGAAAAAAAACGTGTGAAAACGGACGAAAATGTGTAAAAACGGGCGAAAACGGACAAAAACGTGCGAAAACGAACGAAAACGTGTAAAAACGGACACAAACGTGCGAAAACGGACGAAAACGTGTAAAAACGGACGAAAACGGAAAAAAAAAGGACAAAAACGTGCGAAAACGAACGAAAACGTGTAAAAACGGACAAAAACGTGCGAAAACGGAAAAAAAAACTTGTGAAAACGGACGAAAACGTGTAAAAACGGACGAAAACATGTAAAGGACTAACGTTGCAATAATAAAATAAATGGTCGTTAATTATGAAGGACTAACGCTGCAATAATAAAACAAACGATCGTTAACTTAACCTGCTGGACCTCCTAAGCAGGTCACCGGTACACACAATGGCACGATTTAGAAAAGTTAGTGCCAAATTCAAAAAAAAAAAGGTCGCTACATAGAATGACAAAAAGTGGCAAGTATGTACCTTTTCATGCCATTATCCCTTTTTTTATTTAAAAACAAGTACTTATTTATTTATTTACGACGTACTAAGATTAACAAAAATTTAAAATGCAAAACACAAGTTTAAGTTTAAAGAAAATGATGTTCAAACAATTTAAACTTATTAAAGAAAGACTAGATTAATTACAACTTAAGCAAATAAAGAAATAAACAAATAAACAAAAATATTTATTTTATTATTATTTTTTTTATATTAATGAACAGAAAAGGGAAATCAATTTTTTTTTTAATTATTTTTTTAAATATGAACAGTAACTAGAAAAATAAATAAACAAAAATTTAAAATTTTTTTTTATTTTATTATTTTATTATTATTTTTTAATGAACAATCAAAGGAAAAAAATATATATATATATATATATATATATATATATATATATATTTTTTACGAGGAACATTTTATTCTTTTTTTTTAAGATTATTATTTTTTTTTTTTTTTTTAATTGCTACAGTAACCGGCGGTTCAAAATGTTGGACCGCGGTTTGATTGGTTCAAAAGTTTACAGAGAGTTTGGACCGGTCGGTCGGGGGTTTGGACCGTCGGTTGGTGTTGGTCTGGGTTACAGAGAGTTTGAACCGTTCGTCGAGTTTTGGACCAGCAGTTTGACTGGGTTCAGTTTTTACCGAGAGTTTGGACCGGTCGGTTTGCAGAATTTATATATAATATATATATATATATATATATATATATATATATATATATATATATATATATATAATATATCACTTTGTCGGATCTCAAATGGTATGCCCGTGGAACTGTCATTATTTGCAAGACAAATATAACATTTCACAAAATCAAATGTAGAGTTGGTTTGGGCCACCATCAAAATAGATCTGCTTTTTTTCTTCTCTTTTCGATTTTTTTTTCCGAGACACACCTTTTATATATATATATATATATATATATATATATATATATAATACACAAAGCACTCTCTCTCCTACATAGTCTGAAAATTCAGACTTACAAAAAATAATGCATGATTTACAACAGTTTATTGCACCCAATTTTCAGACTTACAAGAAATAAAGCATATTGTACAACAAACACCACATTAATGCTATTAAAGTAGTCAATTAATACACAATTTAATTTACCCCTTCACCAAAATATACAACCATTTAACCACAATGTACAATCTAATCAAGCTTTCAATGATATTCATATTGTACAACTAAATAAAACATTTTTTTTAAAACAAAATGAGAAGAAGACGACAGATCCAGACAACAGATCCAAACCTTCAACCTCAGACTTATCTCAGTCATCATCGGTCAGCGAAATGAAGTGAAAAACAAAAGGGACTCGCGCATGATTCAAACCAACAACTGACAACCACAAATCCATCAATCCAAAACTACTTCCATCCTCCATCACAACTACAATCTATACTAACTCATCACCATCTCCGAACCATCAACAAGACTCTAATTAAAAAAAGAAAAACGAATCTCAGTTTGTTCAACTTTGTCACAATCTTACAAAGATGTTTTTGAGTTGAACATATCATCACAGATCCTTGTTTGAATCTTCGCTTCTAATAATATCCGAACTAAGTACGAAAAGATTTATAACAAGTATGTTAAAATCGTTTTCTTGTTTCGTTCCACAACACAAGACCAAGACCAAAAACTAAAAATCACACGAAAATAAACACCTACCGGAGACCCTTATAAGATCTTGAAGAACGAGACCATGTTCAAGAACTTGAAGCTGAACATCGTGCATCTTTCGTAAGATAATGAATCGAGCTGAAGTATACAAGGGTGGTGTTATGTGATCGGTTGATTAACACAACTATATTGGTTTGATTTGTGCTTGTGATTCAAGGTTATGATGATGAGATCTGGTTTAGGGAGAGATAGTTGGGATGGGGGCGTTGATAACAAAGGAGGTGAGAGTGAGGCGTTACCAAAAGGTGTGATTGGATTAGGGTTGAAATGAAACTGTGAGATAAGGTATACACTTATATGGTTATCATTGAGGAGTTAATCGGTTGCATTTTGTTTGGATTGGGCCCGTGTGTTGATATGGTATAATGTTTGGCTGCAAGGTTTTATCAAAAGATTTGATTTGGACTTATGTTGCAATACGCATAACTGGGTTATCGAAAGTGCATCCAATTTGAATGTATCACATTTTTACAGCAACACATGTAGTATCATAATGATACGGTAATAACAAAAGAAGAACACAACCACACAACAATAAAAGATACCAAACGTTATTATGATTTTTAGTTAATAAAATGTAAAACCGATTTGTTTTAACCCTCAAATCGAACCAAAAACTATAAATATAACTCGACACAGTCGAGTTGTTGCACACGAGCCACAACCACGGGTGACTCGGTGTTACCCACTTTAATACACTCGGATATCCACGAAATCTTGTCGAAAATTATGTGATGGCGCGTGGTGATTTGAATGAAAGTTTTGAGCGCGTGTTGTTGAAACGGGGTAAGGGTTGCATAGAGTTGAGGTTTGGTGGTGGGGTGTAATAAAAGGAGCGGCGTGTGGTCTTATGGAGGTCGCCGGATTTTTTGCCGAGAAAAGTAGGGTGAAGAGAGAGAGATGGTGCGGCTGGTGAGTGAAAAAGAAGGGAATAACCCGTAAATGAGGGTATTAACTTGGCTTTTATAGTCATAGACTAAGAATAAATACATATGTCCTTAGGGACTGTCGTGTAACTTGGGCTCGGGGTGGGAAGTGGCATTTGGCCAAACTTCTATAACACGTACGGGATAGATTGAGTACCGGACATTTCCGAATGATTTTATGTGTTCCATGATTTAAAACAATTTCCAATCAAATTGATTATAAATACGTCCATGTCCATGTTATCTCGCTAAAATCAATATTTTACGTGTATTAGGTTTATTTGTGCGACATCGCGTGTGTTGGTCTAGCTCGCAAACACAATAATAGTGAACACATAAAACTAAATTAAATAAATAGATCATATCGAGCTTAAGGTTGCGCAAGGACCTGGAAATTCGCGGTTGTTACACGATGCAAAGAGTTGGATGGTATAATGTATTTTTTTGTGTTTATATCTGATATTTGAAGAAATGGAAAAATACGTTGCTATTAGATGTCATTAAACCCAATTTAATAAATACCCATATACTTTATACCTAATTTTATATTTTACAAAATCTTACTCCTTATAAAGCATTAATGCCTTCTTTAAATAGAAACACTTAAAATTCAGCATTACAAGTTTTTAAGCTAAAAGTACAACTAATTAAAACACATTTCTAACATTAAATACAATTACTAAGTTTTTAAGCTAAAAGTGCAACTAATTAAAATACATTTTCTAACATTAAGGACAATCTTTAAATAGAAACACTTAAAATTCAGCATTACAAGTCTTAAGCTAAAAGTACAACTAATTGAAACACACTTACTAACATTAAATACAATACAAAGCACTATTATAGGGTCAGATATTTAATGTAGTCAATTAATTAACTGGTCAATAAATAAAATTAATGCGTTATTAAAACACCCCTTACATTAGAAATACAAATTGTTAAAACATATTATACAACCAACTTAAACGCAATTCATGCATTAAATGTTACTAATACAAATAATAAAGCATATTATACAAATATTCAAGCCCAAAGGGGCAACGGGGCGAATGGGCTCGAGCCCGAACGGGCACGGGCCAAAGGGCTCGAGCTCGAACGGGCACAGGCCAAACGGGCACGGGCTAAGCGGGCACGGGCTAAACGGGCATGGGACAAATGGGCTCATGTTATACGAATGGCCTTAGAAAATACCCAAAAAGACGAAATAAATTCCTTAGTTAAGGAGTTAAAATACGTCACATGAAATTCTTGATATCCGTAATTTATTGTCAAAAAGAATATACTAGTAATAAACTAAAATACATGATTCACCGGAAAATATTTTTTGAGAGTACCCGCCGCCGCAACGCACGGGTACCCTGCTAGTATATATATATATATATATATATACAAGCTTTAAACTTTAAGACTTTTATTAAATTTTAAAAATAAAGTTAAACAATAAAAGAGCAAATGAAAATTAAGACAAACACAATGGTGGGGTTTTTTTTTCGCAAGCAATTCGAGCACAAACTTTGGAGGCAATCATTAAGATGAGAATTTTTTTAGAAGACATGAAAGAAAATCCCGACACCAAAACATTTGATTTTGATGCCAAGATCATTAAGCAAAGATGAGAATTAAGAGATTTTTTGAAACAAGAAGCAAGTGAAGCAATTAAGCAATTATCATGAGCAAATAAGCAAGCAAGTGCAATCAAACAAGAGCAAATAAATAATCATTCATGAGCAAGAGCAATTTAGCATTCGAACAAATTAGCAAACAAGTAAGCAATCAATCAATATATCAAGCAAACGAACATTTCAAGCAAGGAATCAATATAAGAAGTAAGTAAACAAATAATCGAACATTTCAAGCAAACAATTCAACAAACAAGCAAACAAACACCTAAGAACCAAATCCCCGGCAGCGGCGCCAAAAACTTGATGCGTTCCAACAAGCTTTAAATTTATAGTACAAGAATTACCGGTTAACTAGGAACACATACGAGAAAGTATACTCGTCCGTTATAGTTAAGGGATTGGTAAGTCAAGGTCGTCCCACGAGACTTGGTTATACTCAAATGTTGTTTGATTGTTTAAGCAAGTAACAAGTTGATGGATTTGATTGTCACGGATCAAACCACCAAGAAAAGCAATTATAAAAGCATGATGTAAGCACATAAACACTTGTTTAGGAATAATAAACAATTGTGATGGAATGTTGAACATGTTTGGGTGAAACATAGAAGGCACATATCAATTTTCACAAGGACTTCTAGTCAATGGGTAATATCAAGAAAATCCATGTTTCTACTAGTTTCACGGGTGAGTCCTTTCGGCCTATATCTCATCCCATTACGCTAGCTCTTTGTGTTATCAAATGTATGAAAAATATGATTAGTTTCATTAGTTCTTACGAGTTCTTTCGACCCAATCTCGTGATTAAATATTTCCGAATTCATTTAAAAACTTGAATACTCAATAGTTGTCAATTATCAAATACCAATCCATTTGTGCACCAACTTCTTGGAATCAAACAATATTAGAAATCTTTTCAACCTTTAAATCCAACAATGTTTAATCAACAAGTTTTAGAACACGAATTATATTTAAACAAACTTACGAGAACAATCACTTTCTCTAACCAACTAGTCAATCATTCACACGAAAGTATACATAATTCCCAAACTAGTATAAAGAGACAATTGTAATCAAACAAGTAACACAACACATAAAGGAATTCTCAGAATCAACATAAGCAAAGACATTAATATGATTGAATTTAAATAGAAACAATACCAAACATTAGAGTCAAAGCATCGAATGCTACAATTCCAACCATGTGATTCCAACCAAAAGAAACTACCAAAATACAAATCATCAATCCCGAAACCTTCCTGGAAATCGTCCTCATGTTGTGAGTATATGACTTAAGGGTGTTTGGTAATAAGGATAGTTGGTGATGTATATGGGGTTTAAATGGTGTGAACTATGATCAAACCTTATGGTGTAGGAATGATCAAGTCATATGTCTTGCAAAGGTAGACCAAACCAACTCCCCAACACCTCTAGAAATGGTGGGGAGTGGTAGGAGAGAATCCTCCAAGTGTAGAGAGAATTGGTTTAGGTTATATGAAAAAGATTATTATTATTTTTTATGGGTGAAAAACACTTAACCAAGCACTCATATTTGTAGTTGAATAATCCTTGGTCACCAAGCATATTTCTTGGCCACAAAGTGTCATAAAGTGAAGGCAAAATGAGTTATTAGAAGTAGATGATCGACCATAGGAGTAATGGTACTTAATTCCTCACTTAAATGCAACTTTGGAAGACTTTAAGTGCCTGAACCTGCGGTCGGGATCTTGAACCTGCGGTTTGGGAACACTTTGACCACTTCAACCCACGGTTTGGGCTATGAACCTTCGGTTTGGATGTTTTCTAAACCTAAGGTTTGAGATATGAACCTTGGGTTTGAATCTCAGCTTCAACCTTGGGTCTGGAATGTGAACCTTGGGTCGAGACTGATTCTTGCACATGAATTTCAACCATGAGCTAGCATATAACTTCATCCTTTAACACTCTTTTAGGCACTTAATCGTGACTCCATTTTCACATCTTTCTCTTGAACTTGGAAATAATCATAGCATGAATCTTTATCTTGAACGGAAAACTTCTCTTCGTGCATAAATACTTGATTTTGTCGACTTTTCTTCATCTTTTTCGTTATTTCCTTCAACATAGTTGTACGTGAACCTGAATACATCTTTTGCACCTTTTAAGCGTAAAATGTTCACAAATACAACCAAATAACATGCACAATCATCAAAATAACGCTAATAAAACATGTTAGATTTGAGCGTTATCAGTATACGTTCAAAGTCAGTTTTAGTACAAGACATAAGACACAAGGTTGGTTTATTATGTTTCATCATCAAGTTATTAATAATTGGTTTTTGTAACACCCCAACCCGGCAAGGGTAGAAGTATCACGTTAATGGTTTCACATCAGACCAAAACAATGCATACATTCATTAGTAATACAAGAGTTCTCAAAGGTTACAATTGAAATACTGAAATACAAGGAAACAAAAACTAAATACTAAGTCTGCGAATGCAAATCCTTCTAAGAGTCTCTACTTCCGAATAACTATCCAGGTCTTCTAAGTCCAAAAGTCTTTTCACTCATACCCAGCTTCCAACTAAAACCTGTCGCGGGAAAAGAAACGCGGCTGAGCTTAAAAAGCCCAGTGAACAGATATATAGAAACGAAAACGAAAGCAAAAGAAAATGAACATGTATAGTTTAGTGCATTGGAATATATAAGTCATAGGCAAGATTATAAGTAAGAAAGAAATGAAAAGAAAAGGAAATAAAAGAGTCAGTAATCCTCCACGAGCTCGAACAAATCAAATATAGTAACCCTGTAGCAATCTAGAGGGGATGCCTCTCAAGTCACTAGATAATATGAGGGGTGACCTTATGTATCAAATTGGAATGATCAGTTCCCAAACTTTGTGAGAGACGTGTATTGCACACAACATCAATCACCAAATATATAATATAATATTTCGCAAATACAAACTCGAACCTAGGATGCATCCATACGCCCCTCGAACAATAATATAATAAATAATAAATATAATGTGCACGTTACGAACAATATAGGGACGGTGTGTAACATCACTCGAACACACTGGAGTCATGCCATTGGTGCATCAATGACACAACCATGTTACCTTCATGGCTAGGAAACGAACTTGGCTCGGGTATCAACTGAAAGGTCAAAGGTCAAAGGTCTAAATCACAGCAAGGGTCCAACTAGTCTAAGTCATCGAATCATGATCAAAGTCCAAATATCAAAGGTTCATGGTAAAGGGTTCACGTCAAGATATTTCAGAAGTAAATGACAAAGGTTCGAAATCCTTTAAAACGTTTTCTTATAAAAATAATCTTACAAAATGGTCTTCGTAAAAATGGTCCTTTCAAAACAGTTTTTCATAGAGACAGCTTTAAAAATAGTTTTCTTAAAACGTTTTCATAAATAATCAAAAAGGTTTTCTCATCCCCTTTACAATGTCCAACATATTTGGGTTCAATTCAAAGTTCCTATCAGAGTTCACAGCAGGGTTCAGGACAAGATTCAAGACAAAAGATTCAACTCTAAGGTTCACAATACAAGGGAACATAGCAATGGCTTTGGGAATCCTAAACGAATCAAAACAAGAGATCAAGAGAAACGAAGGCACCTTACTAGAAGGGCAGAATATCTGTACCTTATTAGCAGAACACAAGGATAGCAAATGACAAGGATCAACTTACTCCTTCCTCGAACCTAAGGGAGTAGAAGACAGAATGACAAGTGGTTTTTAGTTATCTTTCCATTTTAAGTAACTTTCCTTGTTAGGTAACTTTCCTTATTAGCAGGTTTCCTGAATTAGCAAGTTTCCATAATTAGAAAGATTATAATATCACCAATTTAGCTTAAGTCATTAATCAAACCTTATTATGGGATTAAGGTATATTTTAGCAAGTTACAAAAGTTCAGGGTTAAATATGACAAGTTTCCATGAATTAGGGTTTTGAATGAAACTATTACAAATTACTAGTTTGAACACATAATGGATTCATATTCACTCTTTAGTCCTTTAAGTTTCAATATTTACCCTTTACACCCTTTAGTTATTAAAATTACAAAATAGACCTTATAGTTACATAATTTACACTCTAACCCTTACTATATTCATATTAACACCTCAAACACCTTACTTTACCAAATTACAGAATATAACCTTCCAATTTATATATGGTACGAATCATATTCCAAGTTTCACATAATTACATATTTAGTCCCTTAACTTACAAAACTTCTAATTAAATTCTCAATTTATCAATAATTACATATTAAGCCCATAAATATCCAAATTTACATATTATCTTCCTAATAATATTATTTACACAAAAAAATCACAAGTTTCCTGAATTTACACTTTTAGTCCCTCCAATTAATTAATTTCTAATTCGAACCTTAAATTAACAATTAAATCATTATCTTGCAAATTTTACACATAAGGACCTCATGTTATAATTTTTATACCTTTGTACTGACCTAATTAACATTATAAAAATAACCCTTAAGTTTCAAAGTTGGCAAAACAAGCTCTTGTTATTTAATTTACAAATCGTATGCACTTATATAATTGCAAACCCTAACCCTAGCTCACCAATCCTTGTGCAATCATTACCTCATCATTAATGTGCATTAAATGACCAGATTCCATGTGCAAACCCTAACCCTAAATCGTTATTAGGGTTTTCTTTTATTTTCTTTATTTTCTTTAATATCCGATTACAAAATAAATTAACCATGACTAATCTAAGCCTCCATAATTCGAACTATCATTTTTCCCAGGTTATATTATTTGTATAGAGTTCAAAATAAATAATTACAAGCCCTAGAAAAATCGCATGGCTCGATTTAGAATTTTTATACGTTTTAGCTCTCTAAATTTATTATGATCGAATTAGCTTGCATGATCCATGTTATATATTTTATTTAGGTCTTATATGATCCAAAGAACACAATAAAAATGTTACATGAAGAATCGAACGTGTGGAAGGGATAATAGAAATTTATACCTCTCGGATTGAATAATCGACCAAGAAAACTTTCCTACGTTCGAACCAAGCTTCCTACAACCCAAGGCTTATTTTTCCTAGCTTTTTTAGACCTTGATGAGCTCCAGAAAAATACAAGAACTCGTCCAGAAAATCGTATGGAGGCAAGGTCGATTTTAGTGTGTCGACTTTTTAGGGTTTTAGGGTTTCGGTAATTTGGAAAATAAAAATAAATGGGAATTGATTTATAATAAGTACAAAACCGACTTAGGAGGGGGAAATATCTCTTAGGAATCGGCCCATATTAGGATAAAATCAAAAGAATTTGATTTGGTATTTTGTTTCCTATTTTTATTTGTATTTATCTTGATTTTAATTAGTTTTAAATATAAAATAAATACTTAAATTAATATTTTCGGTTTTATATCAATTTTAGGACATGCAAAAATGTTAAAATGTTGTCTTAAAATTATTTCATGTCATATGTAGTTCGTTACCAGAAGTTTGGAACTTATTTGGTAATTTATAAGCTTATTAATCAAAATTTTAAATTATAAGGGCAAATTGGTCTTTTTGCATGTTTTAGATTTTTGGGTATTACAGTTTTCTTCTTCAGTCATAAAAGCCTACAGAATTGGAGATTCAAATGGTTAACATATGGGTTTCAGGGGAAGCTTAAATGTTTAGATGTTTAACCATTTATTATGTTTGTGCATCTCCACACGGGAAGTTGTTGATTCTTACTACTGTTGATTAGTATTACTACTGATGGTTTAGATTTTTATTGTCTCAAGTTCATTTTTAGTGCGGAAAACTTAATGGAGGGTAATTTGAGACATTGGAAGGATGAATTAGATGTGTAGTATTAGTTCGTAGTTGTAAAGATCATATTTGTATACGTTCTCTATTTGTTGATAACAAAAAAAGGGGAAGAGATGTGGTGGATTGCATAGATTAAAGGGAAGACAGTATTATTTCATTCAAGGTGAGATTTAGTTATCTCAATTTCTCTACTTCGTCTAGGAAAATTCGTACAAGAATGTTTTTATTTTGTAATCATAAAATAGGGGAAGATTGTTGGGTTTATATTTCCATAGATTTGATGATCACAGAACAAGAAGAATGAAACATGAAGAATACTAAAATGATAAGCAAAATACACCAAGTACATTCTACTGCTGGTTAAGTCTGGTCTTTGAAGATTAAGTCTGGTAGTTATGTCTAGCGATTAATTCTTGTAAAGTACCAAATTAAGTCTGCTCTTCTGATGTTAAGTCTGCTTGCTGGATGGATAAGTATACGAAGATATTTTGTACTAAAGTCAAGTATATACGGTAGATAATATCTTAGACTTTGTGGTTAGTCATCAACTAGTTGGTAAACATAGATACATGTTGTATCTTAATGACTGACACAATGCAAGTGTATCCATGCATGTGCTCGACAAGACTTAACATAGATTGTAATGATCTCCTTTGTTTTCATATAAAAGGGAGATCATAGTCTAGATATTGTGTGTCTCTTTTGAATGTGCTTAGATCATAACTATTAAGAACATAGAACAAACACAACAATATCATAAGTCATAGAAACATAAGATTCAAGGTTTTGTAACCCTAGTGATAATGAAGATCACTCGTATTATCTTGAATAATATTGAATCGTTTGGTGTTAACATTTCATTGTTCATTGTTAAATAACAAGCATAACTGTTCCATTTCCATAACCAAAATAACCTTCTAAGTGTGATTAAGTAGATTCCGCATACTTAATCATATTAACTCAATATATCATATACACAAAGTCACAAAGGTTTAACCACCTTATAATGTATCGATCATCCTCTCAGTTGGTGAGATTTCGTTATCTCAATTTCTCTACTTCGTCTAGGGAAATTCGTACAAGAATGTTTTTGTTTTGTAATCATCAAATAGGGGAAGATTGTTGGGTTTTATATTTCCATAGATTTGATGATCACAGAACAAGAAGAATGAAACATGAAGAATATTGAAATGATAAGCAAAATACGCCAAGTACATTCTACTGCTGGTTAAGTTTGCTGGTTAAGTCTGGTCTTTGAAGATTAAGTCTGGTAGTTATGTCTAGCGATTAATTCTGGTGAAGTACCAAATTAAGTCTGCTCTTCGAATGTTAAGTCTGCTTGCTAGATGGATAAGTGTACAAAAGTCAAAGATGTGTTAGATAAATATCTTTGTTGTGTCATTGAGTAAACAAGTTGTATACTCTTAAGTGCATGACTAGATACATATACAAGTTGTATGTGTAAGATACATGTTGTATCTGGTTACTTACACACGACTTAACATAATCAAGTAGAAAGACATGTGTTGATTGACAAGGCTTATCATATTGTAAAAGATCTTCCTTGGACTATAAAAGGAAGATCTTACCATTAGATAAAAAGTATGCTTCACAGTGAAATAATGTGAACATTAAAGGGTGGTTAGAAGTTAATCACCAAGGTGCTTCGTATTTAAAAATTACAACAGCACCAAGTGTGTTAAAATGTAAAGCACCAAAAACAGTGAGTGTATGGGAACATCAGACGAGGGGTCTGATGTTGATTAGGTTTGTTTAGCCTCAAGGTAATCAAAGTTTTCCTTGATCCCTGTTATTATTGTAGAGTAACCGTGCTATATTTGATCACATAGCATTGGGGCTGAGTTTAATAACAAAGAGAAAGTTTGGCAAAACCTTGTTGTGATAGTATTGTATTCTTTCATTTGAATATTCCGCCAATATTATCATCATGTTTATCATAGCTTATCCTAGATCAAGGTCTAAACAACCTAGAGCCCAAAACGATCAGAAAACTTATTAAGTGTGTGCTCAATCGTTTACTTAAAGTTTTCAACAAAGATGCACAAGGCCAGATGTGGCTTTTGCATAGAATATGACCAGTCGTTATCAACAGAACCTAGGTGGACTTCACTGGCATGCTGTTAAGAACATTCTTAAGTATTTGAGGAATACAAAAGAGATGTTTCTAGTGTATGGGGGAAATCCAGATGCAGAACTTGGTGTTACAGGTTACTGCGATGCGTCCTGGCAAACTGATAAAGATGATACAAAGTCTCAGACGGGTTATGTCTTTGTCATTAATGGAGGAGCGGTAGACTGGAAGAGCAAGAAGCATAGTATAATAGCGATGTCTACAACAGAAGCTGAGTATATTGTTGCATCAGAAGCTGCAATGGAAGCTGTTTGGATAAGGAAATTCATTTTGGGGCTAGGAGTTATGCCGTCAATTGAATTACCTATTGATATGTATTGCGAAAATTCTGCCGCAATTACATTCGCCAATGAACCTGGAGTCATGAAGGGCGCCAGACACTTTCCTAGAAGATATCACTATGTTCGAGAACAAGTCAAAATAGGTGAAATCAATTTACTCAAAGTTCACACAGATGACAATCTAGCTGATCCATTTACGAAGGCTTTACCTAAGGAAAAGCTTACTCAACATGCCAATGGCATTGGACTTCGTTTAGCTAGTAGTTTCATGTAAATCTGTGGTTAGTATTTGGATAAAGGATAATGTAAACAATTATTATCTTAATGAAATAAAATATTTTGTTATGTTTATTTTCATTTATAATATTGTATCCTATATTTGCATGTTTAATCCATGAATAACTTATGTTATTCTAAATAGTCCGTTGACAATCAATGATATGAGAATATTATTGAATTAAGACAAATCTGAGTTTTGGTATAATATACTTACGTATATTGATGCGTTGGACATGCCAAATTCACATGATATTCAATAAATGAATAAATTGAATGTAGGACAGATCCCAACCACATGATTATACTTTATGTATCTTTGTCATTAAAGTAAATCATGAAAATTTATCCTCAGACTTGAGATACCAGATAACTATCGCGGATGTAGCTCATTTTCTGTAAGATAGTCTAACGCTATCCGTAACTGGTAGTTATAAGGGCTATTTTCAGAAGTGATGCAAAGTTCAAGGGTTATGCTTGTAGTCAAGAAAGAACTTGTTCCTTCAAATTTGTTTTGAAGTATAATACTGCAGGGCCCCTCGTAGGGTTGACAAGATGTTTGCATGGCCATGCCCAAGATCTATCTGGAATACGTTCGAATGATTTGGTAATCTTGATCAATTATAAATAACGAGAAACAGAATAGTTAATTATAGAATGACTTAGATCCATATCCATATTAACGTGGTATTAGAAACAAAAGGATAAGTATGATGATGATTCATCAAAAGGTATTTTTCAGGAAACCACACTCAGGGTCGTTCTGGGGGCATTGGGGTGTTATGCTAGACTAACCAATGTCATTACTATATTAATGTATATCCAAGTGGGAGCTGTTAGTTTTGTGGATATAAATTAATTTGTGTATGACCGGATTCGAAAACGAGACTTCGGGATTGCACACTTTACGTATAAGTTTCAATGTTTTAATAATTAATATAATAAGTTATGTTTTTAGTACTTAACGGGAATTGACTAACGGTCGTTAAATGTTAAAGGGATACGAGTATATGGAAACAAGCCAAGAAAGATCTAGAATCCCCTGGGGATCCTTATGTTCGGCCGATCAATGGAAGTAGGGGTATCATACCCTAACTTAGACTCCAATTGCTCTAGTATAAATACAAACCCCTTGTATTCATTCTAATCTAATATTGGTTCCTTGCAAACCTAACTTCTCTTATCCTATCCTCCCTTTGTGCTCAAACCGATCGAACATCCACCCTAAACCCTTAGGGTCGATTTCTTTGAGCTCAAATCAAAGTGTTTGGTTTGTTTGTGATTCAAGAACTTAGCTTTTCTCATTGAAACGCTTGTAATACGTGTGTACAAGAACGAAGGACAAACATACCTTTGTTTGTGATCTTTTCCCTATTCGACTAAGGAGTAGTCGAGTTTACTAAACCCTAATTTAGGGTTTAATTAGTTCTTGTTTGATTGATTTCTTGTTTCGCTAGAAATCATTAAGGTACGCATATTCTTTTAATTCGGTTAATTATATTACAAGTATTTGATCTTTACTTCTGCTGCATGCTTTGATGATGTTTACATGTTTATGTATAATTGTTATGATATAAAATTCCAACAATAGATAGCACTCTTGTTAAGAGGACTATCTCTTTTGGTTTGTATCTGTTGGTAAGCACACGTTTTGTGGACTTATCTTCTTGTACTTGTTGATTAATAAAGATTTTCACTAAGGGGTGATTGGCTGGGTGAATTGCTAAGCGTTGTTGAGATTGTTGGTGTAACTTCGACCAACATGACATTTTCCCTAGCTTTTGCATTTATGCAAAATGAAAAGACTGTTAACTATACATGGGTCTTAAATTGTCTTAAGTTGACATTAGATACTTGCATGCACCCACGTGTTATAGTTACTGACAGGGAGTTGGCTCTAGTGAATGCATGCAAAGACGTTTTCCCAGATGCTGCCCAATTACTTTGTAAAGTTCACATTAGTCGGAAAATTTTCGACCACTGTAGGCAAACTATTAGGCCAGCACGCGATTGGTGCAATTTTAATGTATTATGGAGTAAACTAGAAAACTCTGCAACCATGGATTCTTACACGGAAAATTACACGCAACTTCAGTCATTCTTGATTAAATATCTACGTATGTTTTCTATATTCACATTAAACATTTAGTTTTTGATCTCCCAACGTATTTGATTTTTTTTATATTTCTCATACAAGTTTACCTTACCATTCAGGTGTTCTTAAGTATGTAAATGAAACTTGGTTGAACAAATACAAGGAGATGTTTGTGTCTGTGTGGATTGATCGACATCTCAATTTTGGAAACAATACAACCAATAGAGTAGAAAGTCAGCATGCGGTCCTGAAAAAATATTTGAAATCTACAAAATCTACTTTGGATAAATTTGTGGGTTGTATTAATCGTCTCGTACAGTTGCAACATACATCGATTAAAGAAAGCTTCGAAAAAAGCAGAATTGTCCGCTATGAACAACACAATCTACGATGTTTCAAACTATTGTGTGGATTTGTTTCGAATGAAGCTCTCGATATAATTCTTACGAACCATCGTCAAGTAGACTCTTCTAATTGTGATTGTCGACTTCGCAACAGTTATGGGTTACCATGTTCTTGCGAACTTTCAATGTATATAAGTTCAGGTAAGTATAATTCGATAGATTGTTTTTTTATAACATTATTCTAAATATTGTAAATATAATACTTATTTATATTTTAATACAGGTCAATATATTTCATTGGATTCTATTGACATCTTTTGGAGGAAGTTAGATTTTTCAGCGGCAACATCTGTGCAAAATGATGATGTTAGTTGTGAGAGTGTACTGGAACATTTTAAAGAAAACTTCAACAAGCAGTCCAAAGTTGGAAGAAAAAGTTGAAGGATATATTCAGTCCAGGTACAACTGACATTCGGGAACCTCAAGTTCAAAAAAATACTCGTGGACGACCAAAGAAATCGCAACAAAAAAGGCGTGCCGAATTTTGTTCAGCCAGACATAGTTGTTCAGCCATGCCCAATTTTGCCGATTCGGTTAAGGAGTCGGCCCGACATAGCTGTTTTGAATTTGACCTGAACGAGGTCCCAGATGAGTTCGAGCGTTCATACACGATAGACTTGAATGAAGTGCCACCCATGAATGGTTCAAATTTAATGGACGATATTCCGAAAGTCTTTCATCCATACATAAGAAATATACAAAATGTTTCTGGCGATGGAAATTGTGGATATCGAGCACTAGCTGTTTGCTTCGGGCTTGACGAAGATAACTCTTATGAGTACATTCGACAACAAATGAGAGAAGAGTTACAAAGTCGATATTATATCTACAAAAAAAATTTCGTCAGGGATGTAGATTCATTGTATCAAGACTTCTGTTTCTTTGGGTCGCCTTGTCCGCCAAAACACTGGATGAAAATGCCCGAGGAAGGTGTTCTGATTGCCAATAAATTTGGTGTAATCATCCATTCTTTAAGCATGTCGGGCAGTTCGACTATTTTCCCGTTTTGGAGTGATCCAGAAGAGATTCAACATCACAGAGCGCTTACAATTGCCCTAGTAAACGGTGAGATGCATTATGTTATGGTCGAGTTACAAGGAGAGTACCCAATGCCCGTCATCACGCCTTATTGTTTTAACGAGTTTTGTCACTCTACAGTTAGATGGGAAACCATGTATAGGTCACGTCTAGAACTATATACACAAATTTGTCGTCGTGAAAGTGTATTTGTTGATGTAAGTGATTAAGTATTTTAGCCTTTGTACTCTTATTATTTTTTATTGGAGATTAGTATCTTTATTTATTCATAATCAATTTTTGAATTTTCTTATTTATAGATTGTGTATTTTTTTTATTAGAGATTAATAATATAATGGAAACATAATTATTACGTATTTTAGTGTTTGTACTCTTATTATTTTTTATTAGAGATTACTAATTAAAATGGACTTAAAAAAACTTAAAAAAAAAAGAAATATAATCATGATTACATAATCATTACTTATATACTCCCACCGTTTCAAAATTGTTGTCAGAAGACAAAAATCACGTAGTTTAATAAAAGTGGGGACATTTTAATTTTCAACCATTCAAATAGAATATTCCTTCATTAAATTCTCTAGTTTTTACTTAAAAAGAAAAGTGGACAATTATTTTGAGAAATCCCGAAAAGGAAATATGGACTATTATTTTGAGAAGGAGGGAGTAACTATTTTAGTTACATTTAAAAAAAAAAGAAAAAAAAAAAACATCATGATTAATACATTATTAGTATTTGACTTTGATTACTTTAGTATCTTTAATGAAAAAAATTGGTATGAATAATGAGTTATATTTAAACTATTAAGACAATTGTCAATTCGATCATATGATATAGGCCGGTATGATGAGCATCGGGTGGACATTTAAGATCAACCTTAAGCAAAAGTATGACGGATATTGGTACGAAACTACGATCGTTCAGTACGAAAGATCAAAAGCTTTAAATCAGATAAGGTGGTCCATGATGTATACTTTGTCACAATTGTCAAATCATATGATATAGGCATGGTGCTATGATGACCATTTGGCCTATATGATGTTTAAGGGTAATTGCTTAAAAGGATAACCCCATTAATCACCATGGAATATAAAGCTTGAAAATGAGTTGATTTAGGCGTTCTATGATATTGTGATACACTGATACGACACTGAGTCCAAATTAATTCATGCCCATATTCACGATTAATTTGAAAAGTCATTTCCATGCATGCATGATTCTCAGTTTCACATTATTGTTTCTAGGAAATAGCTAGGATATTAGCTAGTATGTGTTTTTGTAAAAAGGGTTAATACCTGTACATTTTACTAAAGTTAGCAAAAAATTTGATTTAGGTTACTATACTTTGTTTTTGTTGAATTAGGTTACCCATGTTACAAAATGGTCCTTGTCGTTAGTCGGGCGTCACAGAATTAGTCCCTAGACCACTATATTGGTTAGTTTGACCATTTTTCGTCACGGAATTAGTCCCTAGACCAATATTTCGGTTAGTTTGAAATTATTTTTTTTAAAAATTAATTTTTTTTTTTTTTTTCGAAATTAATTTTTTTTCGAAATTAATTTTTTTATAAAAAATAATTTTTTTCGAAAATAATTTTTTTTAGAAATTAATTTTTTTTCTAAATTAATTTTTTTTTCGAAATTAATTTTTTTCGAAATTAATTTTTTTTAGAAATTAATTTTTTTTCGAAATTAATTTTTTTTACGAAATTAATTATTTTATAAAAAATTATTTTTTTTCGAAATTAATTTTTTTTCGAAATTAATTTTTTTTACGAATTAATTTTTTTATAAAAATAATTTTTTTCGAAATTAATTTTTTTTATAAAAAATATTTTTTATCGAAATTAATTTTTTTTAAAAATTAATTTTTTCGAAGTTAATTTTTTTTCAAAATTAATTTTTTTTCGAAATTAATTTTTTCGAAATTAATTTTTTTCGAAATTAATTTAAAAAAAATAATTTTGAAAAAAATTATTTTTTATAAAAAAAATTAATTTCGAAAAAAATTATTTTTTATAAAAAATTTAATTTCGAAAAAAAATTAATTTCGAAAAAAAATTAATTTTGAAAAAAAAATTAATTTCGAAAAAAAATTATTTTTGAAAAAAAATTAACCGAAATACGATTTAGGGACTAATTCCGTGACGAAAAACGGTCAAACTAACCGAAAATAGTGGTCTAGGGACTAATTCCGTGACGCCCGACTAACGACAAGGACCATTTTGTACTTAAAATCTAACGATTGTTGACGCAAGTAACCTAATTCAATAAACCCGTATACATGGGTAACTTAAGTCAATAAAAAAAAAAGTATAATAACCTAAATCAAATTTTTTCTTAACTTTAGTAACATGTACATGTATTAACCCTATATTCCATGATGATTAATGGGGTTATCCTTTTAAACAATTACCTTTAAACATCATATAGGCCAAATGGTCATCATAGCATCATGCCTATATCATATGATTTGACAATTGTGACAAAGTATACATCATGGACCACCTTATCTGATTTAAAGCTTTTGATCTTTCGTACTGAACGATCGTAGTTTCGTACCAATATCCGTCATACTTTTGCTTAAGGTTGATCTTAAATGTCCACCCGATGCTCATCATACCGGCCTATATCATATGATCGAATTGACAATTGTCTTAATAGTTTAAATATAACTCATTATTCATACCAATTTTTTTCATTAGAGATACTAAAGTAATCAAAGTCAAATACTAATTATGTAGTAATCATGATGTTTTTTTTTTTTTTTTTTTTTTTTTTTTTTTTTTTTTTTTTTTTTTAAATGTAACTAAAATAGTTACTCCCTCCTTCTCAAAATAATAGTCCATATTTCCTTTTCGGGATTTCTCAAAATAATTGTCCACTTTTCTTTTTAAGTAAAACCCAGAGAATTTAATGGAGGAATATTCTATTTGAATGGCTGAAAATTAAAATGTCCTCACTTTTATTAAACTACGTGATTTTTGTCTCCTGACAACAATTTTGAAACGGTGAGAGTATATAAGTAATGATTATGTAATCATGATTATATTTCTTTTTTTTTAAGTTTTTTTAAGTCCATTTTAATTAGTAATCTCTAATAAAAAATAATAAGGGTACAAACACTAAAATACGTAATAATTATGTTTCTATTATATTATTAATCTCTAATAAAAAAAATACACAATCTATAAATAAGAAAATTCAAAAATTGATTATGAATAAATAAAGATACTAATCTCCAATAAAAAATAATAAGAGTACAAAGACTAAAATACTTAATCACTTACATCAACAAATACACTTTCACGACGACAAATTTGTGTATATAGTTCTAGACGTGACCTATACATGGTTTCCCATCTAACTGTAGAGTGACAAAACTCGTTAAAACAATAAGGCGTGATGACGGGCATTGGGTACTCTCCTTGTAACTCGACCATAACATAATGCATCTCACCGTTTACTAGGGCAATTGTAAGCGCTCTGTGATGTTGAATCTCTTCTGGATCACTCCAAAACGGGAAAATAGTCGAACTGCCCGACATGCTTAAAGAATGGATGATTACACCAAATTTATTGGCAATCAGAACACCTTCCTCGGGCATTTTCATCCAGTGTTTTGGCGGACAAGGCGACCCAAAGAAACAGAAGTCTTGATACAATGAATCTACATCCCTGACGAAATTTTTTTTGTAGATATAATATCGACTTTGTAACTCTTCTCTCATTTGTTGTCGAATGTACTCATAAGAGTTATCTTCGTCAAGCCCGAAGCAAACAGCTAGTGCTCGATATCCACAATTTCCATCGCCAGAAACATTTTGTATATTTCTTATGTATGGATGAAAGACTTTCGGAATATCGTCCATTAAATTTGAACCATTCATGGGTGGCACTTCATTCAATTCTATCGTGTATGAACGCTCGAACTCATCTGGGACATCGTTCAGGTCAAATTCAAAACAGCTATGTCGGGCCGACTCCTTAACCGAATCGGCAAAATTGGGCATGGCTGAACAACTATGTCTGGCTGAACAAAATTCGGCACGCCTTTTTTGTTGCGATTTCTTTGGTCGTCCACGAGTATTTTTTTGAACTTGAGGTTCCCGAATGTCAGTTGTACCTGGACTGAATATATCCTTCAACTTTCTTAACCAACTTTTTCTTCCAACTTTGGACTGCTTGTTGAAGTTTTCTTTAAAATGTTCCAGTACACTCTCACAACTAACATCATCATTTTGCACAGATGTTGCCGCTGAAAAATCTAACTTCCTCCAAAAGATGTCAATAGAATCCAATGAAATATATTGACCTGTATTAAAATATAAATAAGTATTATATTTACAATATTTAGAATAATGTTATAAAAAAACAATCTATCGAATTATACCTATCTGAACTTATATACATTGAAAGTTCGCAAGAACATGGTAACCCATAACTGTTGCGAAGTCGAAAATCACAATTAGAAGAGTCTACTTGACGATGGTTCGTAAGAATTATATCGAGAGCTTCATTCGAAACAAATCCACACAATAGTTTGAAACATCGTAGATTGTGTTGTTCATAGCGGACAATTCTGCTTTTTTCGAAGCTTTCTTTAATCGATGTATGTTGCGACTGTACGAGACGATTAATACAACCCACAAATTTATCCAAAGTAGATTTTGTAGATTTCAAATATTTTTTCAGGACCGTATACTGACTTTCTACTCTATTGGTTGTATTGTTTCCAAAATTGAGATGTCGATCAATCCACACAGACACAAACATCTCCTTGTATTTGTTCAACCAAGTTTCATTTACATACTTAAGAACACCTGAATGGTAAGGTAAACTTGTATGAGAAATATAAAAAAAATCAAATATGTTGGGAGATCAAAAACTAAATGTTTAATGTGAATATAGAAAACATACGTGGATATTTAATCAAGAATGACTGAAGTTGCGTGTAATTTTCCGTGTAAGAATCCATGGTTGCAGAGTTTTCTAGTTTACTCCATAATACATTAAAATTGCACCAATCGCGTGCTGGCCTAATAGTTTGCCTACAGTGGTCGAAAATTTTCCGACTAATGTGAACTCTACAAAGTAATTGGGCAGCATCTGGGAAAACGTCTTTGCATGCATTCACTAGAGCCAACTCCCTGTCTGTAACTATAACACGTGGGTGCATGCAAGTATCTAATGTCAACTTAAGACAGTTTAAGACCCATGTATAGTTAACAGTCTTTTCATTTTGCATAAATGCAAAAGCTAGGGAAAATGTCTTGTTGGTCGAAGTTACACCAACAATCTCAACAAAAGGCATACTGTAGTAGTTCTTCTTATACATGGCGTATATGATCAACACGTGTGGAAATGCACGCCAAGTATTGAATGATGTTGGATGAACGAAGAACAAATTTTCTAGCTCATTTGAACCAGTTGTAGAAAATTCATAAACATAATTATTAGAATGCAAAATAGCCATGAGAACCTGCATTGGAGAATTGCCTACTTGCTCGACCATGCGAAGTTTAGTGCGTGCGTTGTAGATCCTACTGATTGTAGACACATTACTTAGATCCTCTCCTTAAGTATTGATAAAATATCGCGTGGCACCACATTCATCCTTGTCAATTCTGCAACCAAACTAAATTCATCTTGAGTTAACCGCTTTGCATATGGATTTCCCTCCATATTTTGTAAAGGGCGATGGTTATGTTCATCACATATGATTGTTAGCGTCCAGAAATTATATTCATTTGAATATTTCGCTTCTAATTCGAATGGACAATCAGTTTTTCTTGTGCGAGGAGCTCTACTTGAACCCTTCGCGTTATATTTGCCGCCATGATCACATATGAGTACAACTTTATACACAAAACCACTAGGATATTTGTTCGATCTTTTGGTGATGACGACAACACCAATAGAGTGTGCCAAGTCTTTTACCCAATTCATCAATTCTTTCCGGGACCCGAACACCTAAAATGAATACTATTGTGTTAGAATTTATCGAAAGAATTTGAAAGTTAAAACATATAAATATAATTCAAAAAAATCACTTAATAATAAAAATTCAATAAAAATACATATGAATATAATGATAACAAATACACTTACTAATAAAAACTCAACAAAACATATATATACTATGTTGTTTATAGATATAATACCTGATCAGTGAAAAATTCTGGTGTAGTCATAATAAATTCGTCAGCTTCAATTGAATGATTTTCGTAAAAAGCGGACATCTATTTATTAAAAAAAAACATGTTAAAAAGTCAAAATATTGATAAAAGAAAAACTGAAAAATTCCAAAAACATATATAAAAAAACCCACTCCTACAACTATTTTATAAGAAAAATAAATGTTGATTTATTAAAAGAAATATTAATAAAAGTTTAATAAAAATATACATTATTGTGTTAGAAATTCCAATGGACTCATATACTGAGACAACCAAAAAGTAACTTTATTAAAAAAAAACCCTTTTATATTCCACCCAAAAGATTCTAACTAATATTTGAACATGTAAAAAAAACAACAGCCCATATAAACACATTCTAATACAACAGCCCCCTTAAAAACACATTGTCTTTGCCCCAAACCCTAACAGAGCCCCCCTTTCTCTGCATATTCCTCCGCCCCTTTCTCTTCCAACGGCCACCACCCCTTCTCTCATCACAACCGCCTCAACCAAGGCCCCCAAGCATCATCACCGGTGGTCAGAAGAAGTAGTTCTCGGATCGAGAAGCTCGAGAAAGAGAAATTGGAGAAAAAGCGCAAGCATAAGGAGGAAGAGGCTCTTGCTAAAGCGGTTAAGCCGACTAAGAAGAAGAAGAAGATGGAGAAAAGAGTATCGCCGCCGCCGTCGGCTGTGGTGGCGGTCGGAAGTGCCGGAGGTGGCAACCGTGGTGGCGGCTGAAAGTTGCCGGAGGTGGCAGCCGTGGTGGTTAACTACCTGTAATATAATGTAAGTAATGTATACTTGGATTTGATTGTTTGATGCTAGATCTAATTATAGAGAAAGAGATGAAGAAGATGAGTTGGGAACAATTCTAGAGAGAGAGAGAGTTGAGAGAACAATGTGAATATTAGATTAGTGAGAATGAAAAGTTCCAACCCTCTCCTTATGTGGAGAGGGCTATTTATAGTTCCTAATACTTGTGCCCCTAGTGGGCTGTGGAGTGAGCTGACAGTGGGGAAAGCCCCGACCCACTCCACAAATGTATGTAACTACAATAATAATACTAATAATACTAATAGTACTAAACAAATATTAATAAGACTACGAGCTATGTAAATGCTAAATAGATGCTCGGGGTGACCGAGCCTTCATCTGAATATTTATATTCCTAACAATCTCCCCCTAAGGGAGGTCACCCCGGAAATAATAATTTGACTTCTAGCATTCCGTCTTCAGAACTTGTCTTCATAGCTCGTGTTCTTTGATTCTTCAACGTCTTTTATCATTGTGCATTCAGCAGTGAACTTTTGATGACTTTTCCTTTGTCTTGGATGATCTTTGAGTATTCTTCGACTTTATCATCCAACATTTGTTTCCAAGTCATCTTACAGCAGTATGTTACCATGTGATGTGTAAATCTTTGAGCTGACATGCTCACACTATTCTGGGTCATGATCTTCAGCATCAGAGTTAGCAGAAGCCGTGTAGAAGGTCTTTTGGTTGATCATGACTTCTTTGAATACGATGATTATGTAGTGTGAGCATGTGGTGCTGGATTGGCATCTTTTCTGTAATCTGCTACAACCGCAATCAGCTGCAACTTCAATCAGCTACAACCACAAACAGCTGCAACAGCAATCAGCTACAATCGCCAGAAGTTCCTGCATACGACAGTTAGCAATAAAACGTCCGGTACTTACAGGTTCGAACTTCGAGATTGTTAACAGCATAGTGTGAAAACTCTCTCTAATCCTTACCAGGACCGTTCCTAATCGAAAACCCACAGAGGGCTTTTTAAGATCGTACCGTAGCATAACAACGATTAGGTGAGTCGCTGGAGATCACTCCACGACTGTAGATCGTTTGAAACCGCCGCGATCACTAAGCGTAATCCACAGGGAATTACCGAAGTGACCTGCTTTCAGGGCTGTTTGATGTTGACCCTGGCAGGAATTTCCATTTAATCATTGAGAATTACATTTGTAAATTCTCTCATAAATGTTCTGGAAGATTGCTAAGATCTGCGTAGGACTCTTAGTTTATAACTGGTGTCCTTGATGTTGAACAACCAGTGTAGAAATAGTTTATGTCCCTAAGAGATCTTATTATGCATCTCGTGGCTCTAGACTCTATAGTGCGTTTTGATTTAGTGAGCGGAGGCTGGAGAGGACTGCCACCTTTTCAATATCATCTAACTCGGAGTGAGAGAGACGATAGGAATGTATTGAACTCCGTGACAATTGAAACAAGAATCCTTTGAGGGACCTTGAGTGGCTAGGGAGGGTTGTGCAGCGTATCACTGGGTCCATGATACTTTGTCTTCAATGTCAGCAATCAACTAAGTGATTCTGACAGCATATGTATTGACCCGTTTCTGCCTAAGTTGTAAGGAGGGCTTCTTTCTTTTCACCCTTTATCTTTACATTTCTTTTTCATTCTTCAACCCCTTCAGTGCTTACCGAGACTTCATAACTAGCACCTTGTTGGGTTTGTTCCAGTACTAGCTCCATCTCAGTCGGCACTTTTCCCTTATCCACTTTTCTCCTTTTTAATCATACCTAAGGACTTCTACACTAACTAGTGGATTGTCCCTGGGTAGATCCCTCCGGCTCTGGCGGGATCGTGGGAACTTGAGCCTAACCTAACCATCTTTATAACTCCATACATTAATTAAAATGGTCGGTCTTTGGTATTCTTCCACGATTGCCATAAACCAAATTTTTGAAAAATCTCTCAAAGTGTTCATGATTCTGAAACACATTTTTGCAAACACTTGAGAGTTTTATATTTTTCAAATGCTCCCCCTCAACATGTGCTCAAATGATTGTTTTATAAATTTGCACATGTTAGGTAGAGCTCGCACTTTTTTTGAATTGATCAACTTTCAGTGAACATGACCGATTCGAGACACGCTTACATCACTGGTTTGACCAGCTTGAAATTATTACCCGTCCTGGTCAAGTTCACAAAAAGTTTCTCAAAACGGTACACTCTACTTGATGACGTATAGTCCGTATTCGGGTCACGAACCCGACCCATACTCCAGTCCATCACGAATGGACTCAAGCCCATCACGAATGGGCTATCACGATAGCGGTTTGGGCTCACGATGGCCCAAGCCCAATGTTATTTATGGTTTTGATAGTATATCTTCTATTTATGGGATATATATCAATTAACCGCCCTACGTGGGATAGACCGAAGATTGGGGAACACGAAACCAAAAAGGATTTTGTGTCCATATATAGAGGGCACCTCAGCCCTCACAAAGGTACGACTTACAAACCCTAACTCTTCAACTAAACCCTAAAGACCGTTTACTTACTCTCACGCCGGAGGATAATCGTGGGAGACAATCCCACGATAAGCCTAACGGTGTCTTTTTGTTTTCTTAGTGCGCATGTCTCAAGCATTAAGATCTGATTGGTACGGAATCAAGGAACGCCCAACTTTTGTATCAACAAGTGGCGCCATCCGTGGGACCCCATACTAAGAACTTTGCTAAGAACTAGAATGACAAAACACGGAAATCAGCGGACTCCGCATGCGAAGAAAACGCATGACGACCTACTAGGGAAGAAACAGCAAACTGATGCGGCCTCTAAGCAGGCCTCTGGGACAACCAGTACGCCAGAAGCTTAGGACGTACTCAGACCTGCTCTTTACTCCAATAGAACCACTCACTATGACTACCAATGCTACTACAACAAGTACTAGCGCGGTAGACCTACAACGCACTCCTCTCACCATGCCAGAAGTAAACTTCACTGAGCCACCAAATGCGCCTATCCGAAACAAGGATCTTGTTTTGGAAACAGACTCCCTCGCGCTAGAAGGAGTCACGCCTCAACTAGCGCCAAGTGATTTCGTATCTCAAAACTACGAAGCCTTGGCTGCGCTCATGCGAGAGGAGGCGAAAAAGAGGTCAAGCCAAAGTCTGCACGCCAGGCTCAACTTCGACCCTGAACATGAGGCATCCCCACCGCGCTACCGAAAGGAAAGACGCGAGAAGGATAGCCACAAACACCCAGTGTTTACTAGGATTGGAAGGAAGTTTGTGGATGACGAAGCAGCCGACTTTCAGTATCTGGAGGAGCATGAAGATGGGGAACGGCGCGCCAATGTCCACACTAGGCTTGGTAGTCGCAGGGTTCATGATAGGCTCGGGCGACGGTGCTCCCCAAGCGAAAGCCCTTCAAGCTCTGATTCTGAGGATAATCGGTGCAAGCGCCGCAGAGGAGCAAGCTCGGATTCCGATGATAGTCGGCGCAAGCGTCGCAAAAGAGTAAGCTCATCCTCAAGTGACTCCTCGGACAACGAGGACAAAGAAACAGGACACTGGAAATCAAGGGGAAAATACCGCGACCAGGAAGACGAAGACATGTCTCGTCCCTGGCGTCGCCAAAAAGTTGATGCGTTCACTAGGCGCATCAGCGATTTTTCGGAAAATAAGAGAAGGCGCATGCCTGCTAATGTCAAAACATATGATGGGACAGGTGATCCTGATGATCACCTAAAAATTTTCAAATCAGCAGCCACTATCGAAAATTGGCCACAACCTGTGTGGTGCCACATGTTTAACTCTACATTAGTAGGGAATGCGCGCAACTGGTTCAGTAAGCTTCCACGCAGAAGCATCGGTGGGTTTGAAGAGTTGCGAAAGGTGTTTCGTTTAAACTTTACTCATAGGAAGAAGTGCGCCAAAAACCCTGTCGAGCTCGCTAGGGTAAAACAGCGCCAAGGGGAATCCACAAGCGCTTTCATGGAACGCTATAAGGACAAATGCATACAGGTCAAGGCGTGCCCAGAAATACTAAAGATATCGGGGTTTATGAACGGAATCAATAACCCAGATCTGATTAAAAAGTTAAATGATAGGGTTCCCCAAACCTTTGACGAGCTCATGAAGCGCACGAGGTCCTTTGTCCAAGGAGAAGCAGCCGCTACGGATAGCAAGAAAAGTTACTCGAACCATATGTCACAAGAAGAGCCAAGGAGACAATCCAATGAACAGAGTGGCAATCGTAACAAAAGCTATCGCAGTCAAGGGGGCGGACGGGGAAACGACAAGTACACCCCACTAACGAAAACTCCAAAGGAAATATTTACGACGGAAGGTGCGAACTTTCCAAGACCCCCACCTATGCGCACCCCTGAAGATCGGCGCGTAGAGAATGGATACTGCGACTACCATGGACAGAAGGGCCATACAACTAATGATTGCGTCCAACTGCGCCAACTAATAGACAAGTTAGTAAAAGAAGGCAGATCGGACCATCTTGTTAAAAATATTAAAGACGGGAAAGACAAACAGAAAACTGGAGGCAAGAAGGAAGCGCCTAAGGAAAAAGCTGATACTATCTACATGATACAATCATGGCAGCGAAAGACTAGGCAAAAGGTGAGCCAAAAATTTTCTCATGGAAGTGAAATCTCTTTCCCCGCCTTGGCTGCGGACAACGCAGTGGCAGAGCCACTCACCATTGAGATAAATGCGGGGGGTCACGATATCCACCGCATGTATGTTGATGGAGGGGCATCAGCGGATATAATATATGAACATTGTTTCAAAAGACTGCGCCCTGAGATACAAAGACAGCTAAGTCCAGCCACGACTGCGCTTACTGGCTTTACAGGAGAAAAGATATGGCCCATGGGGCAACTGCGCCTACTAGTCGCTGTTGGTAATAAGGAACACTCCACGACAGCCTGGATGAACTTTATGGTGATCAGATCTCCTTCGCCATACAATGGCATTATTGGAAGGTCAGGAATCTCGGCGATGCACGCGGTACCATCCACAGCACATGGGATGCTCAAATTCCCAGTAGAAGGCGGCATTGTCACCATTTACAACAACGCTGCGCCACCAGAAGAGTGTAACACGATTACATGTGAAACGACACATATCCCGGAACGAAGCGCAGCTAAAATACCAAACCTGAAGGTTGCAATTCACCCCGAATATCCGGAACAAGAAGTGTCGATTAAAGGGTCGTTGTCTGAAAAAAGTAGAGCGGCTGTATGCGCGCTCTTACAAAGGAACCTGGATATCTTCGCATGGGAACCAAAACACATGACTGGTGTGCCACGCTCAATTGCAGAACACAAGTTACAAATCCGACAAGGATATTCCCCAGTAAGGCAGAAAAAGCGCGGCCAGGCTCCAGAGCGCGCAAAAGCCATACTGGAAGAAGTACACAAACTTGTGGACGCTGGCATCATGCGAGAAGTCTATTACCACGATTGGCTCTCCAATCCCGTAATGGTCAAAAGGAGCGATGGCAGTTGGCGGATGTGTGTGGACTTCACCGACCTTAATAAAGCATGTCCACAGGACTGCTACCCACTACCAGAGATAGACTGGAAAGTGGAATCTCTGTGCGGATATCCCTTTAAATGTTTCTTGGATGCATACAAAGGGTACCACCAAATCCAAATGGCTAAGGAAGACGAGGAAAAAACAGCCTTCCACACAAGCCAAGGCGTTTTTTGTTATACAAAGATGCCTTTTGGCCTGAAGAATGCGGGCGCCACCTACCAGCGACTGGTAGATAATGCGTTTGAGAAGCAAGTGGGACGCAACCTAGAGGTCTATGTGGATGACCTTGTCATAAAAAGCCATACTGAAGATGAAGTGGTGCGCGACATTGAAGAAACATTCACAACACTACGAAAGATCAACATGAAGTTGAATCCTAAGAAATGCACTTTTGGCGCTACAGAAGGCATGTTCCTAGGATATTTGATAGAACCAGATGGCATTAAGCCATGCCCAGAAAAAACAGAGGCTGTCATCCAACTTCCTTCACCGCGCACGTTGAAAGAAGTTCAATCTCTGAATGGACTGCGGAAGCGGAAGAAGCTTTCACACAGCTTAAGCAACATATAGCAGCGCTTCCTAAGCTAGTTGCACCCCGACCAGGGGAGGAGTTAATCGTCTACTTATCTGCGACTCATGGAGCGGTCAGCGCAGTGCTACTGACGGATAGGAATTCCGTACAAACACCGGTATATTTTGTAAGCAAAGCACTCAAGAAGACAGAGATTAATTACAGCCCAATGGAGAAGTTGGTCTTGGCGTTAGTATTTGCTGCCAAAAGACTGCGTAGATACTTTCAAGCGCACCCAATAGCAGTGATTACCGACCAACCTATCAAACAAGTTATCTCTAAACCTGACGCATCGGGGCGATTACAAAAATGGAGTGTGCTACTAGGCGAGTATAACATCTCTTACAGACCACGCACTGCGGTTAAAGGGCAAATACTAGCAGACTTCATTATCGAAAAAACCGGATACCGATGACGCACCCCCACAGAGCAAGGTAGAATTACAAGAACCATGGGTCTTATTCACAGATGGATCTTCATGCGTGGATGGATCAGGCGCTGGCCTTATCCTCACTAATCCAGAAGGAATGGAATTCACTTACGCACTGCGTTTTGAATTCACAGCCACTAACAACGAGGCAGAATATGAAGCCCTAATCGCCGGATTACGCATTGCAAATTGAATGGGTGTACGTAACCTAGAAGCAAATGTAGACTCCTGATTAGTAGCCAACCATGTGTTAGGCGAATATGTGGCTAAAGAGGATAACATGGTCCAATACCTCGACAAGACCAAATCACTAATACAAGGCTTTGACAGGTTTACAATTAAGCAAGTTCCTAGAGGTGAAAATAAGAAAGCAGATGCGCTAAGCAAGATCGCATCTACTAGCTTCGCGCACCTGTCAAAACAAGTTTTAGTGGAGATCCTAAAGAACAAATCCATCTCGGAGATGGAGATATCTACGGTGATAGAAGAGCAGGATCCTACATGGATGACACCCATCATCGAATTCATAAGTAAGGGCAAACTGCCCGATGAGCAGAAGGACGCTCGACGGATACGGCGCACAGCGCAGAGGTTCGAACTTAGAGATGGAATCCTATATCAGCGCTCATTCCTACAACCATGGCTTCGGTGCGTTGGACCTCTTCAGGCAGATTACGTACTCCGAGAGATCCACGCTGGTTCATGCAGTATGCATTCAGGACCACGGTCCGTCGTAGCACGAGCATTGCGCTCAGGATACTATTGGCCTACTATGCACCGCGATGCGCGCGATGTGATAAAGAAATGCAACGACTGCTAAGTTCATAGATCCATCCCGCGCAGACCACAACAAGAGCTAACACCTATCACTTCTCCATGGCCATTCTATAAGTGGGGTATTGACATTGCGGGTCCCTTCCCTGTCGCGGCGGGAGGACTTAAATTCCTCATTGTTGCAATAGACTACTTCACTAAATAGATTGAAGCGAAGGCAGTAGCGACAATCACAGGTAATCAAGTAAAATGCTTTGTTTGGGAAAATATTGTATGCCGCTTTGGATTACTTGGGGAGATTGTTTCGGACAACGGAAAACAATTCCGTGATAACCCGTTCAAAGACTGGTACGCAGAGTTACATATCACACAACACTTTGCATCAGTAAAACACCCACAAACCAATGGTTTAGTCGAGCGCGCAAATCGTAGTCTAGGCGAAGGAATTAAAGCGCGCCTGGACAAACACAAAGGAAGATGGGTGGACGAATTGTCGCATGTCTTATGGGCGCACCGCACGACAATCAAGGTTAGCAATGGAGACACTCCTTTTTCCCTTGTCTACGGGACAGAAGCTGTCATACCAGCTGAAATTGGAATGCCAACTATCCGCACCGCGGAAGTTAATGTCGCGACCAATGACGAGGAACAATGGATAGATTTGGACCTATTGGAAGAAAGGCGCGAGCGCGCAGCTATACGAGAGGCAAAAAAAAAGTCTAAAATGAAGGGATACTACGATGCTAAAGTTCGAAGCACCTCATTCAGACCAGGCGACTTTGTGTACCGCGCTAATGATGCAAGCCACGCAGAAGATACAGGTAAACTTGGACCAAAGTGGGAAGGACCCTATGAGGTCATTGAAGCACTAGGACAAGGTGCGTACAAGCTGCGTGACATGGATGGCCGTGAGCTACAACGCACATGGAATATCTGCAATCTCAAGAGATGCTATCTTTAGGAAAGGTTACGACCCAATACATGGACACCTACGCACTTTAGTAAGTGCCCAATAAACATCCGTGTATTTACATTTTTTGTTTTCATTTAGACAAATGTTTTTATCTTTTTACAAAAACTTGCAAGTATTAATAAAATGTTGCGGTTTCTAGCTAACTCCGTGACACACTTTACTTTATTGCTTACATATAATTTATGTCTCAATACTGTTTGTTATATTATCTTTTGCCTACATGGCGTGCATGCACTAATTAAAAACCCACGATGGTAAAAGGATGAGTAAACCTACTAAATGACTCGTTGAGTAAGAGGGTTGCAAACCCATCAACATCGGATCACGCATCCTTGTTAAACACCTTACTCTCAAGACGTTGGAGTAAGTCCGATGCGTACCCCACGACGGATACACATCAATGCACACTGTGCGCGTTTAACAAATTAGGAGTTAAGACAATTAACCCCTTAATATGGTATTAGTAGCACGCTACAATCCATACACTTGTGCACCCCACGATGGATACACAACAACTTGTAAATTTCATACACAATTATGTTATATACAATCATGTCATACACGACTATGTCATAAATTTCATACACGATAATGATATAAGCGATTATAAATCCTTGTAACTTTTTCTAAATGTGTTTATACAAGCGGTTTGATTCTTAGACATCTTTTACGCAAAGACAAAATAACTAAGTACAAACGTTATAACCACAGTCAAATTTGATACAATATGCATACAATCGTATTTTTCAAAATCAACGCTTCATTATGGATAACAAGTTCATCAAAAGTACACATCCAACACGCATATGTACAACAAAAAGTGGACATACCACACAACATCACTACATCAAAACTACCAAGACATGCTACGAGTACGCCTGAGCCCTGAGCTACCTGCTTGGCGCGCCACACAACCAGCATCTTTAAGTCTCTGCAACAACTCAGCATCCTTGGGTGCTACCGTTGGCATGCTAACGGGCACCCCATCAGATCTAGGAATGTGAGCCGCACCAAGACCACACAGAATGGCTTTTCCCGGCACACCCTTCTTCTTGGCAAGTCTCATCTCATGGGCTTCTAAAGACGCCTTCAATGGAATTTCTTTCTCAAGGGCAAAAGGGTTGAGGATGTCACGGGGGCGAGCAAAAATAGGCACATGTAGCTGCGACACATCTGGCTTCAGAAAGTAGTCAACCTGTTCCTCAGCGTCTTCGGTTGAGTGCCTAGCCAAAGTCAAACCCTGCATGATCACGCTTATGGGGTAATCCTGGTCACGCTCCATGATGCGTGGTTTTGCGACCTTACAACAGGTTTTACCTCTCGAGGGATCTCGAGAAGCTTGCAATCCCCACCAGGTAGTGTACCTGACCGATGTAGTATAGTGAAGTGGCAAGTACCGGGGGATTGATCGTTCTCTAGGGGAATAGTGTCGTTAGGATTGAAAAACTACTCTAATAGGTCTAAGGGTGAGAGAAGATTCTTTTTGTATTTTTATATTTTTATGAAAGCAAGTAAAATCTCGGGTTTGAAGGAGTGGGCAGAATTAGTTGCTAGTCAACTAACCCAAATAACTACAATTGCAAATAAAATAAAATAACTGAAAATGAAAAGGTTGTGGAACTTATATGGAGAGAAATGTGTTTACTTAGATTTCCTTACTCCCTAACTATCTTTTACCGGTTGATTAGTGTGTATTAATTGCGTGGATGACGGGTGTATTCCTTAATACCAATCGTGGGGTGGCGTACGTACTTCCCCAACTCTACAAGCTCCTACTTCACTCCTATGTCGAGCCGGCTAAGAAGCTCCTAACATGGGATCACTAGAATTCGCTCATGCATTAAATACAACCATAAAAACCTTAGTACGCATTGGTTCATGTTTCTTAAGACGTTCAAGCAAGTTACCGTATAGGAGGTTAGCCAGTTTTCTTAAGCCTAACATCGATAAACAATCATCCAATACAATTAATAACACACCAACAACCAATAATCAATAGTTAGGTTTCATTAGATCTAAGCAAACACAAGATAAATCTAGCCTAGCATGTTAATTAAAAGACAAGAACAAGATATAATCAAACAACACATAGACATATTGAATGATTAATTGATTACTTATCTTCAATTAAACATGGGAGATCCAAGGGTATAAAACCCTTAAAAATGGCAGAAAATTCGTCTTAGGGTTTCTCCTCACAAAGTTGCACCCTAATGACTAAAAATTGCAAAACTATATATAGAATTTAGGGGCTGATGGCGTCATATTGTAGGAGGTGACGCCGTCACCTCACTGCGGCTAGGGTTCCCGGATGGTCTTCCTGACGCCGTCCCTCTTTAATCCTCCAAAATCCACTCTGGCGCGTCAAGGGTTGACGCCGTCACAATTGTGCTTGACGCCGTCTCTCTTTAACTTAAACCGTGACGGCCTTGATCACCTTAAAGGGTGACGCCGTCAGACTTCCTTTGTAAAACTTTCTGGCGCGTCATGTGTATATTTGTCATATCCACCTCTTTTGCCAAGCCGTGACGCCGTCAGGAGCAATCCTTGACGCCGTCACGTGTACTTTTCCAGCACCTTTGGAGACTTTGTCGTTTTCTTCACTTTTATGCTCCAAAAACGTCCAAAATGCTTCCTTTTCCAGATTTCTTCTCCAAAGTACCTAAAATGACAAAAGGAACGATTTAGGGCAATATTTGATCAAATAAATACGATTTAGGGCTTAAATGACCCCCTAAAAGCGGTACACTTTTCACTTCATCACTCCAGCTGCGCAATATGAGGAAGCTCAAAAAGTTTTAACTTCTCCATAGCAGAAACAAGTTCACCATAAGCGTTCTCATTATAACCAGGCACTTCGGAGGGAGGCATCGCCAAAACCTTGGCTGCACACAGTTCCTCTACTGCTTCTGCCTTACCACGCGCTAGGGCACATTGAACCACATTCCCAAAGGACTCCTTAACCTCTCGAGACTCCAGCGTAGTCATGGCAGCAAGACGCAAGCCATGGCTGATAAGCCACCTGCGCTCAGCAATTGTTGACACCAAATGTGGATACAACTCCTCATCATATTCGATGCTGAGCTTGCGCAGCTTGGTCTCCTGATTCTCCAGCAAACTCTCCACAGCCTTGCGGAATCCATCCAAGTCAGACATGAGTTTCCCTTTATTTAGCTCCATATATTTCAAAGCCCAAAGGCAGGAGGCCTTATATTCTTTTGCTCCAGTGCGCTCCTGATTCAGTTCGGCCATAAGCGACATCTTCTCATCAGCAATTTTCTGGTCATACATAGCAGATGCCCTCAATTTAGCCTGCGCATCAGCCAACTGCGCCTTCAGAATTTCAATCTCCTTGTCTTTCTGCGCAACCAGGCTACCCTCACCACCATACTCAGCCTGTAGCCGCGCAACCAATGAAGCCTGGTGCGCAGCAGCCAACGCCAACTCCTCTATAAGGCTATTTCTTGGCGCATCTCCAGAAGATTTTTCCTCATCCACTGGGCTCTCAGACACAAACTCACCAACATATCCAGAACCAGTCTTGGGTGGCGAGTTCCCAACATGTGCATCATCATCAACAGCAGTTTCAGTACTGCACGCAAATAACAAGGTTACTCTATAGTATTAAACGCGGATTAAAGGACTAAAGATCTAAAGGCACAAGTACTTACTTGAGGGGAGGAGTTTTATGCGATGACGCATCCTCTTCAGTTGGTCGCTCGACAAAAGTAGCAGGGCGCTTACTTGATGTCCCTGCGCCATCATCACCAGACGACCTCTTGCGCTTTAACCCTTGGCCCTCCTCCTCAGACTCATCCATAGGATTCCCCGACGAGTCTATATGAAATAGCTCCGCAGGGATCTGCGACCCAGACGAGGGAAAGCTACGAAGAGGAGTAGCCATAGTGACACCTGTGGGGACCTCCCCTGTCTCCTCTGTCTCCTCCTGCGCGATCACCATCGTGCGCCCTGCAGTAGCCTGAAGCACTGGCTGCTCCCCATCTCTCAATGGGCGCACCCTTACGATCACCTTCGTGGGCTTCGCCAAGCGAACAACGTCAAACAAATCCATCTCTGCGCAACAAAACAACAAACAAATAGAAAATGTGTTAGATAAGCTACAAAGGGAAGAATGCTTACAACTACTAAGCGAAGAGGAAGGAAGAGACAAGCACCCACCCCGGCTATTTTCATCCAAAAATGTTGGCACTTCTTCCGGACTACCAAAGTAGTTGCGACTGATGCCCATGTGCACCAAAAACTCTTCTGGATACGCTTCAATCGGTATGCGATTGGTGTTTATCGTATCCGCATCCGCTACGTTATACAATCCGGGGTCTGGGCGCTCATCTCTCGGTAACAATTCTTGAGTATAGAACTCAAATATCCAGGGAAAAAATGCACTATCAATCCAGAAAATTTTTTCTCTCCATACCCTCAGTGCGTCTAATTTCTTCGTATAGCACTGCAGTGATCCTGCGCGCTTAGCAAAAGATACCCACCCGTTTGACCACGACGTGTGGTAAAACGCGCGGAATAGATGGACTGTGGGTTCAATCGCCAATAGGCGACAATTTACCTCAAAATTGGTTATTTTCGCCGCACCTATACAGTGCAGTTGTGAAATATGTAAGCGATAATGGTTTAAAATATCGCACAAAAATAGGGAAATGGGAACACGCTGGTTCGCAAATTCGAAGAAGCGCGTATAAACCCCCACCTTCCCTTGCGGGAACTTTGCTATTGACGAATTTGCAGCCGGAACTACCGGATGCAATGCGAGAGGGATGTGATAATCTGAGGTGAACTGACGAAGTTCATCCTCAGATATTTCGGAATTAATATCGGACAATTGAAGAACCATGATTAACCTTCAGTAACTATTATAAGCGCACACGCTATTACCTTCGTTCTTGTTGATTTTTTGATTACTGCTTGGAGGATTAACAATGGCGGACAATGATGGTTTTTACTGTGATAACCACAGTGAAATGATGGCTCAAGTTTATATAGGGTTACACATATTCGTGGATGAACGACATGTGTACCCCACTTGTTCCAATCGGATGGTTGGGAACTCAAAAGGTAAAGCACTTTTTCACCCACCCTCACGATTTTCAAGGAAGATACGGATGTACTTGGACTAGGTTAGTTTGCTAATTTTGGCAGGAAATACTTGAAACTTCCCCGCTACGCATCAAGGAACTTTTTTAGCTACAATTATTAGTCTAGCGTCCGCAATTTCGCATTGCGCACACTAGACTGGGGGGACATGATGACGTATAGTCCGTATTCGGGTCACGAACCCGACCCATACTCCAGTCCATCACGAATGGACTCAAGCCCATCACGAATGGGCTATCACGATAGCGGTTTGGGCTCACGATGGCCCAAGCCTAATGTTATTTATGGTTTTGATAGTATATCTTCTATTTATGGGATATATATCAATTAACCGCCCTACGCGGGATAGACCGAAGATTGGGGAACACGAAACCAACAAGGATTTCGTGTCCATATATAGAGGGCACCTCAGCCCTCACAAAGGTACGACTTACAAACCCTAACTCTTCAACTAAACCCTAAAGACCGATTACTTACTCTCACGCCGGAGGATAATCGTGGGAGACAATCCCACGATAAGCCTAACGGTGTCTTTTTTTTTCTTAGTGCGCAGGTCTCAAGCATTAAGATCTGATTGGTACGGAATCAAGGAACGCCCAACTTTTGTATCAACACTACTCAGACACATCCTTTTCGAGACACGCTTACATCACTGGTTAGACCAGCTTGAAATTATTACCCGGCCAGGATATGTCCTTTCGATAAATGACAGTTTGTGTTTCATCAATTCATTGGTGAAGTCTGAGTCACGATCTCATGCGATGCCAAATCCTTTTTGTCCATTCGCTCCCCCTCAATATGTGCATCGATATACGAAAGAGTTTAGCACATATGGGAGAGCCTACCATTTAAGTCCCAAAAGATCACACTTTTTATCAGAATTTCATATTTAAATCACATTCTCTCCCCCGATCAAAAATTTCAAACCACTTGAGATTTGTGATCCCAATTGATTTAAATATGTTTAGAAAATTTGGGAGAAAATGTGGTCAGGTTTAACTGTATTCTGATTTCGGAGCATACTATGCTCCCCCTTAAACCACGAGAGAGTGTCACTGCTGATGTTGCACAAATTTGGCAAGGTGTCAGAAATTTGAACTAATATTCTCCCCCTCAATTAATGACCCGTTTTCTATTTAAAGAGCTGTAGTCATTCAATTGAGCGACGAGTATTTGTGAAAATTTAATTCAATTTACCACCTTGTGTAACATCAAGACTCTCTTGAAGAATCAAAGAAGATAAAGAGTCTGATGTAAAGAAGACTTCTCTTCTTATACACGAAATGACGCACTGAAACGTACATCAGATCGAAGAAACATTGATGTAAAGTAATCCATGCCCAGGTGAACATCACCCAGTTGGAGGAACAGCCGTCTTTTTGGCGACGTGCTTTCCCCATTTTGAGGCGCGGGTTGCTATCTAAAGTAATAACAAGCCATTAAGACATGTTTTAACCAATTAGTGTAACTTCTGCTCGAGCTTCATTTAAAGACCCGTGTCATTATTGAATGACATTTCTAGGTCCGTAAATGTTATCGATAAACAGAAGACATGCTTAGGTGAAACTATTTTTTGTATTTTCTGATTTTTTGATTTTTTATGGTTTTTTTTTTATTATTATTTTTTTTATTTTATATATATATATATATATATATATATATATATATATATATTATATATATATATATATATATATATATATATATTTCTATATACAATTTTCTGGTTCTATAATTTTCTATTTACAGTATGGTTTAAGATATGTACAAACAGTATTATTCAGTTTAAGACGATGATGACATGAATACCGAAATGAGGATACGTTCAGTATGTTGTAGAAATCTGTGGTCAATCATCTCTTAAACTTTCACCACCAAAGCTTTCGAGGCTCCTAAAAATTCGACGGAACTTGAGCCTTCCCAATGTACAGCTTTGATAGCTTCCCCCCAAACCGACAATCTTCTTACTGAGCAGATTCTAAGCACTCTTTCAAGCTTACATAAGGTAAGTGTACAGCGGAAACCGTAGCAAACCACATCAAGTATTGCTGCTCCTTTTTAAGAATAATCATCGTGATTCTCCGTTCGGGGATCCTCAAATAGATCAGCAACGAATCATCTCACATTTGAATAATTCTTCTCACATTTCTTCCCGCTGAAGACTGAAGAAACGCATGCCAACAGTATCCAGAGACCACTTCCCCCAAGTAGTTGAAGTAATGCAGGCAGTCTCCTTATATGAAGCCCAAAAACCTGAAGTACACACTCAATCCCGTATGTAGTCGACATGGTAACACCAAGACAGTACCATAAAAGCAACTGAGTACCGGATGTCCACATTTCCTTCAGTAGGATACCGACTACCCATAGGAACCATCATACTATTGTGTACCTCTTTTATCATTAGAAACTGACATTCTCTTCCCCCACGTAGTTGGGATGATACACCAAAGGAACGAGTTAAAACACTGATTTTCTCTGCGGTTGTGACATTTGTCTTCCCGGAATAACTTCAACTAAGAAGATGTATAAAATTCATCATGTGTACTCGTTGTGCATTCATATGTATATCTCCTTCCCCCTTGCTGGTTTTGATACCTTAGAATCAGCAACACCTTTTACGCACATATTCTTGAGATCTTGTGAGAAGCACAAAATAGGCTCAAATGTATTCTGTGAGAATCATCAGCTACCGAAACTGTCACTGACTATCTTTACCAACCCTCAAGTAGGTTATTAGATGAGATGACCAATGGAACGAACCCGATATACCATACTCGACACTGAAGTAGAATTCCCCGTTGACGTGACTTGACCTTGCACTAATGTTGGAAGAATGGTGTAGAGAATTAGTGCTCCAAGCAAATCTCTAAGTACTCAATACCCAACCAAGGTATGAGACATTATCACCTCTTACGATTATCCACAACGTCATCGGCGTGTGACACTGAGTACTACAACGTAACTCCTTTAAGTGATAGTTACCCCGACTGCTGGTAACTAGATAACCTAAGTCTTCAACTTAAATCTTAAGCACGAGCAAATTATCATTGAAGGTCATGCATCCAACCAACCCTGACTTCAAGATAGAGTAAGATCACGCCTTTGAGAAAGTCAACTTCAACCCCAAATAAGTGATACCTGATCAATTCCGTAGTCACACTTAGATGCCCAACAAGTGATTGATTGTTCGCTCACTTGTTCACACTTCTCTCCCTCAAAAATTGCATATGAGGATGCCATTTTTGATTAAACAAGTGCATATGAGGTTGATCCACTGTTCACTCTTCTCCCCCTCAACAATTGCATTTGAAGTTGCCATTTTTGATCGAGTGAATAAACGCCCAATTCTGATGGAAGTAGATCCACTTGATGTCTGAACGAGCATGGAGTAAGTATGAAGTCTTTTGATGATAATAGTCAGAAACAAGGAGAGTCGTATGACCATTACTCAAATCTCAATCACCATGTAGTTTATTCACCTTTCTCCCCCTCAAAAATTGCCTGTGACGACCAACTGCCATTTTTGATAGACCAGGTGAATAAGAATATACTTCAATGTACGCTTATCCCCTTTGGTGACTGAATGAGCATTTGAAGAACATGAAGCTTGATGAGAATGGTCATAAATAAGAAGATTCCTCTTCTTCCGAAGATAAAGAGCACTCAAGCGTACGCCATTCTTTTCTTTGATGAACGGGGCCTGAAGAGATGTCAGCAGACGCCATTATGTTGTCATTGAGGCCCGAGGCTTGAACTGCAGAGTTCAAACGTCATTATGATGAAGAGCGAGGCCTGCACTGATGTGTACAGACGTCATTGTCGTTGATGTTCATCAAGCTTGAATTGTTTGAACCCCTACATCATGAGATATCACTCTTTTCGGCACCCAAACTCTGAGTCTTTCCTTAATACAAGGTCTGAACGATGTACCTGCACTTAAGTAAAGACTTCCTGCATTGACATTAAGAGTTTGTTTGCATTTATATGGGTTAGTGATATCAGCATTTAGACCATTTGGGGTTTCACTGTTAACCTTGGTTTCGCACTTAGTGAGCATCTTTCGAATAGGTATCCATCTAAGACCAACAATCTTAAAAGTTCTACCCGTCGGTATCCACCTAAGGCAAGATCTAGGAGTGTTTGGTTTCTCATGCACAGTGACAGACTTTTTGGGAGAAAACCTTTGTCTTAGGGCAACCGACCTATCAGGTTTCTGCATACACCTCTTTGGTTCTATGGGCTTGTTGTTGTTTCTAGTCTTAGAGGATGGAACCTTGGCACGTGCATTCACTTCCTTCAGGAATTTCGTTATACAATCATCATGGGTTGCATTAAAAACACATTTCTGACAAGTCGAGCAAACAAAGTGTTTGGAATCAGAAAATGATCTAGGATTCTTAGAGTGGTCTGCTACGGGAATTGTCTTAATTGGAACGCAACTACTCTTAGACACAGGCAAATTCTTAGTCTTTTCAAGTGTGTTTTTCTTAGCATCCTCTAGGTTGTGATTTTGAACAATGTCTTTATGTCTAACATGTTCTTTTGGTGTCACAAATGACACATGCTTTGAACTATCCCTAGAAGAGCTAGTGGCACTCATATGATGAGGTTTTGCAGAAGCACATTCCTTTTCAGTAGGTCTAGATTGTGAAGTGACTGGTTTTGACAAAACTTGTTTCGCATCAACTTGGGAGGCAAACCGTGTTTTTGAAAATTTTGGCCGTTCAGATCTAAACGTAGTCAGTTGTCTAACAACTGATTGGTTTCTAAGTGGTGGTTTCCCCAAGATTGATGGTTTTACCAACTTAGTATTCACACCATTTTCTGTTGATTTTCTTAACTCGTTTTTCAAAGCTGCAATTGCAAAACCCTTTTCCTGAAGTTGAGCTTTGAATTCATCGTTTTTTGCAATCAAAGAGGTTGTCTGCTCTACAGTCTTAGTTTTTACTTCTTTGATAGAGTCACATAGTTCTTTGCAATGAATTTTCAAAGTCTCGTTTTCTTTAAACAATTTAGTCACTTTATGTTCTAATTCAGCATTATTGAAATGTTTATCCTTAACTTCATTACACATATCACGCATCTCTGCCAACCTGTTTTTCAGGCTTTTGATCGTTAAGTTTTTGGCTTCTAGCTGAGCTTTCAAATCATTAATTATAAAAAATTCACGGAATTGATGCGTGGTTTTGTAACCTTACAACAGGTTTTACCTCTCGAGGGATCTCAAGAGGCTTACAACCCCACCAGGCAGTGTACCTGACCGATGTAGTATAGTGTAGTGGTAAGTACGGGGGATTGATCGTTCTCCACAGGGAATAGTGTTCGTTAGGTATGAAAGGCTACTCTAATTAGGTCTAAGGGTTGAGGAAGATTCTTTTTTATGTTTTTATAATTTTATGAAAGCAAGTAAAATCTCGGGTTTGAAGGAGTGGGCGGAATTAGTTGCTAGTCAACTAACCCAAATTACTACGAATGCAATAAAATAAATAACTGAAAATGAAAATGTGGTGAGAAACTTATGTGTAGAGAAATGTGTTTACTTAGATTTCCTTACTCCCTAACTATCTTTTACCGGTTAATTAGTGTGTATTAATCGCGTGGATGACGGGTGTATTCCTTAATACCATTCGTGGGGTGGCGTACTTACTTCCCCAACTCTACAAGCTCCTACTTCACTCCTATGTCGAGCCGGCTAGGAAGCTCCTAACATGGGATCACTAGAATTCGCTTGTGCATTAAATACAACCATAAAAACCTTTAGTACGCATTTGGTTCATGTTTCTTAAGACGTTCAAGCAAGTTACCGAATAGGAAGTTAGCCAGTTTTCTTAAGCCTAACATAGATAAACAATCATCCAATACAACTAATAACACATTAACAACCAATAATCAATAGCTAGGTTTCATTAGATCTAAGCAAACACAAGATAAATTTAGCCTAACATGTTAAACAAAAGACAAGAATAAGATAGAATCAAACAACACATAGACATATTGAATGATTAATTGATAACTTATCTTTCAATGAAACATGGAAGATCTCAAGGCAAAAAGCCCTGAAAAAGTAGCTAAAATCGTCCTAGGGTTTTATCCCAAAATTCCACACACTCAGCTCTCTCTAATGACAAAAAATTAGAAAACTATATATAGATTTTTGGATCTGACGGCGTCACCTTATGGAGTGTGACGCCGTCACCTCGCCGCTTTTAGGGTTCCCGGATGACCTTCTTGACGCCGTCCCTCTTTAGCTCTTCAAAAATCCATTCTGGCTTATCAAGGCTTGACGCCGTCGAACCATGAACGTGACGCCGTCCCCTTATGATTTAAGCCGTGACGCCCTCGATCAAGTTAAAGCGTGACGCCGTCAGAATTCACATGCTATTTTCACTGGCCCGTCATGAGTAAATTTCACGTCCAACTTTTCTTGCCAAGGCATGACGCCGTCCAGAGTAAAGTCTGACGCCGTCAAGAGTAACTTTTAGCCGATTTTAGAGACTTTGCCGTTTTCTTCACTTTAATGCTCCAAAAACGTCCAAAATGCCTCCTTTTCCAGATTTCTCCTCAAAAGTACCTAAAATGACAAAAGAAACGATTTAGGGCAATATTTGATCAAATAAATACGATTTAAGGCTTAAATGACCCCTTAAAAGCGGTACACTTTTCGCTTCATCAAATACCCTTACACTTGAGATTTGCTTGTCCTCAAGCAAATGCGCTTTTATTCTAATTAAAATACAAGTTAGGGGTCATTTAATGCTAACATAAAAGTAATTACAACAAATAATCGTTCCACTCTAATCATAATAAGCACGGAGATTACAAACTAGCACCTCACAAGTAGTGTTTAGATACTCACATCTCTCAAGTGTCATCAAAATAAATCTCATAAATGAAAACGGAAAATATCTCTCACTACCTGTCATAGCAAATAGATTACCATAGGCTTGGGAAAGGATCGAAAACCTCCTCCACTAGGCGTAAGCACCAAAGATAAACTATCAAAGAGGGCTTTTAAATGGGTTATAACGTGAGGTGTAGGGAAAAGGAAAACACGGTTTTGTTGGATAAAGGATATTTTACTGGTGGCGAGTTAAAGATCTTGATTAATTACATGTACTATACAATGTTGCTAAGCCAAGACTCGACTCAATCTTAAGCTAAAAACAAAATAACAAAAACATAAAATAAACATAAAATGAAACGGGATGGTAGTCCGTATGTTTTTTCTATTTTTCATTTTCTCATTTTTTTGTGTTTTTCTTGATTTTTTTTTTTTTTTTTTTTTTTTTTTTTTTTTTTTTTTTTTGCATACACTTTTACCCTACCATCCAAAATAATACATCATAGGGGCGTTGCATTCCCCTTACACTTGAACTTTTACATAACTTTACAAATACTAATCTAATGACTCGAATTAAGATAATTGAAAAACTTGGAGTACTTTTAAAATATTTAGCACATATGGGGGTAATAAATGATGTTCTTCCCCATTACTCCATTACACTAGTACTTTACCCATGAGTCCCAATCGTCCCAAAACAATATGTACAAGGATATGACTCGACTTAGCAACCATGTAATCAATTAGATAATTAACTTGGGTTTTTTTTTAAAAATGTTGTAACAATAATGCACTAAAAATGAGTGCATACAAGGTAGGCTAAGGCGATTTGGGTGTACATTTTAGTGGGGTGTAACAAATTCTTCCTTTAAGTAAAATGCTTAAAGGTCGAAACGAAAAGATAGGCTCTGAGGGGTGTACTAGGGGTATCGTGTACTAAAAATGAGTACAACGCAAAGGGTGTGGGAGAATTACTTGACCAATGTAGCCAATGTAATTATAACAAAAACACAGGTGTAAAACAATGGGTTAATCCTAATGCCTCTTATCGTGTAGTAAATCTAACTACACGAATGTAGTCTCACTTGTGGCCTCGGAATGGTCCTAACGCAAGTTCTAGAATCTAAGTGCTACCGGTACACACATCATAGCATAAATGCTTTTCCTACCAATTCTAGGGGCGAACCTCACATATTTGGGGGTGGAAAATTTTTTAGTGGTACGGTTTTTGTGCTAGTCATATAACTCCTATCCGTGAGACGCTCATTAAGATCAAAGTTTCACTCCTATATGTTGTAAAAATTTTTAAATTTGGCACTAAAATTGCCCTAACAGGTATTTATCTCAGTTTTATTACACATCTACTATTAAACAAACAAAAATCAAGCGTAATAGCATTCTCTAATCGTACTTTTACCCCCCTTACACTTAAGATGAACATTGTCCCCAATGTTCAAATAACAAGATGTAAAAGCATAAAGGTAAAAGAATGAAATCAAATACTCCCCTGATTCGTTCGGTGGATAATGAAGTAACACGGTTAGATCTTCTTCCAAAGAGAATGTAAAAGCTTCATGACTAATGCATCGCCAAAAGCTTGATTCCACATACATTTCCTTGTCCAAAATAACCTGTTAAACCTGAGAAAACAAACAAGAAAAACCAAAGCATCAAACCGAACAAAGACAACTCACAACTAGGTGTAATTCCAGACTTAGAAATAAAACAATAAAAGATATAATGCTTGCGGAATGAATGTTTTGCAGGTTCCTGGAGTTTATAAGTTAGATATTTAATAAAAACTTTTTATGAAAACAAAACTTTCAAAAATTTCAGAAAATTAAAACCTGACGCCGTCAGGTTGTAATTCCTGACGCCGTCAGAAATGATCTGACAGAATTCTCATGTTAAGTTTCCGAAAAATTTCTGGAAAAACCTATACCTCATTTCCTGGAAATCCTGCAAAATATCATTATGACTCGATACAAGCATTTGACTCAAACAAATACTAATATGTATGTTAATTTAATATTATTATGATTCATGTTCATTTGTTCTAATAAACCGATTTGACTTTCCCTTACACTTATCTTTTGCAAAATACCTTTATATGTAGTTAAGACGAAGTTAAAAACAAAATAAAGCATTTTCACAATTTTAGTTTTGAACATGAATCAATAATAATAAAAATTAAACATACATACGGAAGCAAATAAAATCAAACAAACAAATAAATAAACACACAAAGCAAATAAAACAAATAAAGCTTGGGTTGCCTCCCAAGAAGCGCTTGTTTTTGTTCGAGTCATGAGCCTGACTCTACCCTTATTTAATGGATAAAGGAGAGGTTTTCCCTACACTTAGGATTAAGTGCGGGTGATAGTAGCGATACACACCAGCTCGGTAGGAGTATGCCACGTGAGGAAAGAGTGGTGGATGAATTATATGCTCAAAGGGGTGTGCTCCTTTCATCATAACCTTACCTAGTTCACTTTGGTCAATGGGTGAATTAAAGTTTTCTCCTAAAAAGGGATCATTTTCTAACAACTTCGAGAGACTCCTAATTGGGAATCCATCTTGACCCAATAGACCCGGTTTAAACCCATAATGTTTCTTGTGATCCATCATGAATGGGTGATGTAGACATGTAAGGTCATTTTTCACTCCTATATTGTCTTCCTCACTACAAGGCCTAGAGTCTACTACCTTAATCTTAACATTACCCGGACTACATGGTTTGATGGGTGGATCGGGACCTAATTCAATTCCTAAGTTCACATCTAAGGATGGAAGATTAGGTAACGGTTTTGGTTTAGGCTCCGGTTCATCAAAACTAGGAACTTCCATAGAACTAAAAGAAAGGTTATGAATACAAGTATTCAAACCTACTTCTTCTAGTTTTGTTTCTTCCAAAGGTTCTACTTCAATTGGGGTTCCTATAGTCTCTTCTACTTCTTCTGGGTAAGTCACGGGCGGTGTGTATGCCTCGAATGATGGTAGGACTTGTGGGGTACTTTGTGGGCTTATGTTACTTACCTCATCATTCCTTATGTCAAGATCACCTATATCCTCATCATGTGTTTTAGTAGGATCTAACCCTAACATTTTCCCTAGTATCTCAAGTGCTTCTCTAGGCATCTCAACTTCTATATCCGAATCATAAGGATCATCCTCAATATTCTGACTGCTATATTCAAATTGCCCAAAAGATTCATCATGTGTTTCTTGAGATTCATCGTCATCGATCATAAAACCTAGGTCTTTTTGATCAATGTGATCATGCTCGGCTAGATCCTCCATCACATCAAGATTACCTAAGTGTTCACCCTGTATTATGGTAGTGCCTAACCATGACATGCAGCTAGGTGGCTCAACTCTACCTTCATCCCCAAACAAACTTGTTTCATGATCCTTGAAATTTGTGGTCAATTGACTTGTATTAATGTTTGTTGGGTTGTCTACCATATAATAATATTGGGCACAATTCTCAATAGCTTCCCATGCTTTCTCAGCACTTAATTCCCTAATATCCCTGCCGGCAATATGGTAAATGTCCCTTTGGGCATGTCGGTCGACATGATTGTAAAAGCTTTGAGTTAGGGACCAAAAATCAAAGTTATGATGAGAGACTTTTTGGAGTAAATATTTAAAACGAGTCCATGCATCATAGAGAGGTTCGTCTTTATGTTGTTTAAACATCAAGATGTCATATGGAGTGGGTGAATTACGTGGTTGGTAGTATGGTGGATTCGCGTTCTCCATAATGGTGAACGGAAGAGTCAATGGAAATTACGAACAAACAAACAAAGAAATAAGATAGACTAAAGAAGACCTATAAAAATAAAATAAAAATCTCACTAGAAAGGAATCTAGTGAGTAGACCTAATAAAATAAAATTCAACCTAAACAATAACTATTCCCCGGCAGCGGCGCCAAAAACTTGATGCGTGGTTTTGTAACCTTACAACAGGTTTTACCTCTCGAGGGATCTCAAGAGGCTTACAACCCCACCAGGCAGTGTACCTGACCGATGTAGTATAGTGTAGTGGTAAGTACGGGGGATTGATCGTTTTCCACAGGGAATAGTGTTCGTTAGGTATGAAAGGCTACTCTAATTAGGTCTAAGGGTTGAGGAAGATTCTTTTTTATGTTTTTATAATTTTATGAAAGCAAGTAAAATCTCGGGTTTGAAGGAGTGGGCGGAATTAGTTGCTAGTCAACTAACCCAAATTACTACGAATGCAATAAAATAAATAACTGAAAATGAAAATGTGGTGAGAAACTTATGTGTAGAGAAATGTGTTTACTTAGATTTCCTTACTCCCTAACTATCTTTTACCGGTTAATTAGTGTGTATTAATCGCGTGGATGACGGGTGTATTCCTTAATACCATTCGTGGGGTGGCGTACTTACTTCCCCAACTCTACAAGCTCCTACTTCACTCCTATGTCGAGCCGGCTAGGAAGCTCCTAACATGGGATCACTAGAATTCGCTTGTGCATTAAATACAACCATAAAAACCTTTAGTACGCATTTGGTTCATGTTTCTTAAGACGTTCAAGCAAGTTACCGAATAGGAAGTTAGCCAGTTTTCTTAAGCCTAACATAGATAAACAATCATCCAATACAACTAATAACACATTAACAACCAATAATCAATAGCTAGGTTTCATTAGATCTAAGCAAACACAAGATAAATTTAGCCTAACATGTTAAACAAAAGACAAGAATAAGATAGAATCAAACAACACATAGACATATTGAATGATTAATTGATAACTTATCTTTCAATGAAACATGGAAGATCTCAAGGCAAAAAGCCCTGAAAAAGTAGCTAAAATCGTCCTAGGGTTTTATCCCAAAATTCCACACACTCAGCTCTCTCTAATGACAAAAAATTAGAAAACTATATATAGATTTTTGGATCTGACGGCGTCACCTTATGGAGTGTGACGCCGTCACCTCGCCGCTTTTAGGGTTCCCGGATGACCTTCTTGACGCCGTCCCTCTTTAGCTCTTCAAAAATCCATTCTGGCTTATCAAGGCTTGACGCCGT